>BMAV01001204.1:648525-693308 GCA_019973955.1 Trichonephila inaurata madagascariensis
ACAAAATTATATCAGTTTATTGCGGATACGAGAAGGTGAAACAGGAAACTAGGTTATTATATTTATGAATCATATTGTTATAAGAAATAGAGAGTAACAAGAGAAGAATGAGGTTGATTCATGTGACGCCACTATCACATGATGAGGATGGCACGTGCATAGGTTTGTCTCCCGCTTAACTCTAACCTAATACTTCTTTTGTGTACTATTTTGCTCTTGCTCTCTTACATTATACCCACTAAAATTTCGTTTTTTACTATAAATGGTTACTCGATTACAGTAAAAGATAAGATGACTGTATAGGAAAAAAATCTTTTTTAATATCCCGGTAAAAAAATTCGAGTGTTTAGTAAACATTGATAAGATGATGAAGCGTAAGGATTTTAAACCATCTCCTCACTTATTATGCTCTGACCACTTTGAATAAGCTTGGGTAGGTTTTTTAAGATGTAATAGTAAGTATGGTAAGATTTTTCAAGGAACTTGAAGTTTATTTTCAAGTAACAGTTTACAGAAAAATGAGGGGGGGGGGAATAGAAAGTAATGTAAACTTTTCAACAAGTAAAGTTCGTAACACTTTTTAAACAACGGAGAGAATTTAAGGGATTCCCTGAAAGTTCAAAATTGCTTTGAACTTCATTGCCATGATTATAGTTATGTTAAAACCTTTTATACGTATATCTTAAATTTGGGAAATATTATCGTAAGTTCGTCTTGCTTGGTGGTCAGGGATCGAGGACCCTCCTAATCTTGAGGGCCCCAATGCACGACACCGCCTATCCCATTGGTAGCTACGCCATTGTTAGAAACATAGTATTAAAATCCTTGTAGATCATTACCAGGGGCGTAGCTACCACCGTATCAATGATACAGGGCCCCCATGCTACAGGGGCCCCAACATATGTGACCATATTACCACTAACATGGTTTTAATTTCTAAAGAGGGGCCCCGAAGGAGTTTCGCTACGGGGCCCATTCAGAACTAGCTACGCCAGTGATCTTTACATCGGCTCTTACCATTTCAGTGATTGGTCCTAAATATGAAAATAATCATTATAACATAAAATTCTATAATGATTTTTAATAAACATGTATTTCATTCATTTATACATTTTATAAAATACCAAAGCACTGTACATCAATCCTGAAGGACAGAAACAAACAAATATTTATATACTACAAAGCTCAAATATATACACTCTCTTTATGTAACAAAAATATGATTGAATGTATAAAAAGAGAGAATATTATATATCTTGGTTGATGTACATGACGATTTTATTCTTCGAACAGGAGGTAACCTTTCAGACATTTTGGAATTTCAAGATTCTGAATTGTGTTAAGAAACGCGGGACCCCAACCTAGATTTCTTCTGTATTGCAGTCTTGCAATATGTTGGAGCGAAAATGGCTCCAAAGCTTTCTTGCATAATAAGTCTTTATGATCGTCGCTTAGTTGTCTAGATTGTTCGATGAAAGATACGTTAAAGGCTTCAGAGGCTTCTATTAGCAGAGACATAACTTCTGGATTTAATCCGAGGTGAATCCTGTGAATGACTTTCAAAATTCCATAGTTGTGATTTTTTTGAATTTCCAAAACTATTCGAGCTCCATATCTGAAAGAAATAAATATAATTGTTTTGAAAAGTGAAAATGAAAAAAACCTTTCAAAATGAATTCAAGTACAGGGTAGTAAATACTTCCATCTGAGCAAAAGAGTGACAATCTATTTACAATTTAATTATAAATCAATAAAGAAAATCTTCTCCAATATTCGATTATTTTTTTAAAATTCAGATTACTCAAAAGCTATCAGGAAAACACACGAACACACGTGTGCGCGTAATAATTCTGGAATTTCCTAGAAAATATGCAAACAAACCAGTAGAATTCTGGCGCAATGTAATTTTTGCAGACGTGAGTGCAAATTTAATCTTTTTTGGGTGCGATATCAAGATTACAGTGTGCAGAAAGCGCAATACTGAGTTTGAAGAACGAAATATAGTATCCACAATAAAACATGGAGGAGGAGGTATAATGGTTTGGCGGTGTATGGTTGCTTTAGGAGTGAGAAATGTCGCAATTGACGGTATAATGGACCATCTGTATTACATACAAATTTGAAAAGAAAATTTGAGTGTCAGTGCTGAAAAACTGGGAATCGAGGAGGAATAGCAGTTTTAGCAAGACAATGACCCAAAATACTTCGCTCACAATACAAGGCTTTGGCTTCTATACAACTGCCCAAAGGTTATAAAAAATTGCCCAAAGTCTAGACCTCAATCAAATTGAGACCTGTGGAGCATATAGGAAAAAAGGTTAAGAGAGTGCCATTTTACCAACAAACGTCAAATTGAGGAGATCCTTAGAGAGAAATGGGCAAAAATTGATCAAGAGGTGACAGAAAATAGAACCAGTAGAATCCTGGAAAGCCCCATAAATCCCGGATTTTGGGGAATTTTACTGTTCGCAATCTCTTCCGACTTTTCCCCATATAAATATTGTTGTTCCCCTAAGTCGGGGTTCTTTTGCCTCGTTAAAAGTATTGTAACACGTTGCTTCAGTGTTCTTCCTACGAAGGAAACCCTGTACATTCAATAAAGACTGAATTCCATAGCTGTCGTTACTGGGTTGTTGAAAAAAATATGTCATATATATATACACGCATGTATTTCATAAAAATCAAAGAAACAAAAACATTCTGAACTTAATGACATTTAATACAAAATGTGACATTTACCTTAGCAGAAGTTTAACGATATCTAAACGAGGATGCTCACAGTTTTGCAGGTATTCCCCAATCGGAGGCTTTAAAACTGGTTTGTTATCATCTAAAGTAATGGCGTTGGGATTGGCTCCTCGTCGTAAAAGTGTATGTACAATTTCTAATTGGTTGTTGATTTTCTCAGTAAGAGCAAGATGTAGAGCTGAGCCAACTACAGTTGAGACAGCATTAATATCAGCTCCAGAATCTAAAAGAAATTCTAAGATCTCCACATGCCCACGAAGCACGGCGTAGTATAGAGGTGGAGGTCTTGTCCGTTCTAGAGGAAAGCTAACGCGAGCTCCATTACAGATCAGTATTTGAACTATTTCCAAATTTCCTGTAAGCACAGCATAGTGTAATGATGTTTTTTCATCTTCAATACTCTTGGCATTGACATCTGCACCATAGCTGAAAGAGGGAGACAACAGTTGCATTACTGAAAATTTCATGAAAAAGAAAATTAAAAAAATGGCGTTTATGAGCTAATTTTGAATTGACTCATAATCTATGAGTAAACAATTAAAAAAAATTCGATGTAAAATTTTGAAACGAACAATTTTGGCCATTGGTGGGCTTTTTTACTGTGAATAAACATTCACACAGTCTTGGAATCAAGAATGAAGTATACATATATACGTATATAAGTTTTTAGATAGATTTTAAACATATATACATTCCATTGAAATTTCGAAAAATGGCACGTTTATACATTGCCCCTTTGGTAATCAATAGAATTGCTCTGTTTTGTGTTAATAGAATTTGGATTAGTATAAAAAGAAAATCTGTTTTAAGAATAAACATTTTTTTTAACATTGACTATCTAATAAATATTATTTTGAATATAAGTTAACTTAGGCACAATTATTTAATAAGTTTAATTGTGACATGGTAAACGAGTTACTCTTATTTTGGTACTGTCACAATCACATTTTCAAAAGCTTAAAGGACATGTGAATCTTAACTCTCTCTCTATCGAAACTTTTATTTATGTGTGGTTTTGAATTCTATTAAGAGAATAAAAGTATAGTAGTAATCATTTAGAAGACAAAGAATTTTTGTCATGGAAATAGATGATAAACCACAGTTGTCAATTAGTATGAAAACAATAGAGTAACACGACACATTCATGTGATTTTATACATAACTAAAAAAGTAGTTTATAGATATAGAGTGCATTTTTTTTTTGTCAACAGGAAAAACGAAGGAAACAACAATATTAAAACAAGTAATATAAAAAAAAATTTAAGTTAATTCCTACTTAGATCAACAAAGAAAATTTTTATTTTAGCTACTTTTTATTAAATAGTTACAATTAATATAAATATGTATATACATAGGACAGAATCACAACATTAAGTGGTAATTAATTTTATTAATTATCATTAAGATATCGTATTGGCACCCAAAATAATCGTGCATATAAAATTTCAGTTCAACTGAATGCTTTAAAACGTGAGAATAAAACCTTTTCAAGTTTTGACACAAGCCACCAAAAGGGTCGCTAATTCACCAAAAATGATGCCAACGTGGTTGTATTTGTAATTCTTTAAATAATTAGTTTTAATCAATTAATTTTTATTAATTATTATTAAATTATTGTATTGTCATCCAAAATAATCGTGTATATAAAATTTCAGGTCAATTGAGCGCTTTAAAATGTATTTTATTATAACGATTGAAAATTCCACCAAGATAAATAAATAAATAAATAAATATATGGAGAGTGTGAGCTAATAGTAGGAATTGAAAAAAGGTAAATTTCAAAAATCAAATAAGTAACTCAAATTTACATTACAAAATGTTGCTATACAACAACAGCATATGGAATATTGATGACGTACCACTGTAAGGGATGACAAGCAAAGGGAGCCAAAAATATTCAATGAAATAATAATTTAGACCATGATACCTGGTTATCAGGCTGAGTATGCATCCCAATTCCTATCAGTACGATTAGTTCCCTCTATGATACAAAAAATGAAGTACTAATAAGAAATTATGTAAATGAGAAGGAAAATCTCAAGAAGGGATGTACATGTACGCGGAAAACGGAACATTAATAAAATTACATGAATTGAGTATTTTAAGCTGGATATGCAGTTACAAGAGAGGATAGAAAACTGATAAAGCGTTGACCCATCTCTAGCCCAGATGGAAGCTCTTATCTGGCTGGAATTGCCATGTAGAGTCTCTCGGGTTTGTGTGTGTGTGTTTGCCGTACAGTTAGATCATTCATTATCTATGTCAGTGATTCCCAAAGTGGTCTATATAGACCCCAGGGGTCTATGACGACCTGCAAGGGGTCCATGAATTTGGGGAAATAATTTGGGGGTCCATGAGGTATAAATGGAGCTTTAAATCAGATCGTGGCTTTAATTTAAAAAGGAAATTTAATCAAGTGGAAACCAGACATACCTATTTAATAGATTTATTTACTAAATTTAATGAAACTAATTTGCAGTTACAAGGCGACAGCATAAATTTTATTAAAACAAGGACCACATTTCAGTCTTTATTGCCAGAATTAAACTAAAGGAGTATAATTTTGGACGTCAAGAATGTTCCCAGTTTCTCAATTGACACAGACAATCTGCCAGGAAAAAGACGTTTTAACCTACCTTCAACGTTTAAGTGCCCTTTTTTTAGAAACTAGATTTGAGAGTCTTTTGACTGTTGTATTACCACAGTAAACAATGAATTAATATGGTCACTTTGAAAAAAAAAAGATGTCAGATTACAAGAATTAGGCACTAACGAAGATCTTAAAGTAAGGTTTAATTAAAAAGTTAATCAATTAACATGTGTTTTCTCTCAAGTTTTAAACACTATATTTCACTACAGTTAAAAACCTAAATCTTTTATAAAGTAAGTAGCTCTGTATCTGTTATCAAAAACACATTTAAGTTGATGAATTTGCAAAAATTTAATATTAGGTAAACCCCAAACCGAAAAACCTGTCACGGGGTCTATGAGACAAAAAAGTTTGGGAACCTTTGATCTATGTGATTATGAGTTACAGGGATACGATCCAGGGACAATCAGAGATGCCTGCTTATCAGGATTATCAGGCGTCACTGAAAATCTTTTCACGAGAGTTATTAATATTCCGGGTTTAACGGAACCACAACACTGCAAACGCAATGTTGCTGTACATAGTGAGAACTAGTCTGTACGAGAGTGGTCCTATAAGTACCCGGCCTGACCTACAGATGGTGGTAGTTGTTTGAAAAATATCACTGTATTTTCGAAAGTACGCTATAAAACAAATGTTTCAAGTTTGAAGACGCTACGCTGTTTAGTATTTGTTTGGCAGCCATCAATAGTGAAAGTTTTCAGTGAACTTGTGAAAATGAAGAAACTTGGTCATAGTTATGTGATACAATACTTTTGTTTGAAAGGCCTCAGCCCAACGAATATAAAAGCTGTGAACTAGATTCTACTCTGGGTGAGTCTGCTCCTTCATTTAAAATAGTAAAATTTAGGGTAGCAGAGTTTAAACGAGGTCGCCTTATGAGCTGCCAAGACGAGCATCACAGTGGTCGACCAAATGAGGTGACGACTCCAGGAATGGTGAAGAAAATCCACAAAGTGGTCCTGGATGATCATTGACTGAAAGTGCGAAAGCTGGCAGACATAGTAGACATTTCAAAAAGTGTGGTACATTGTATATTATCTGAAAGTTTGGATATGAGAAAGAGCTGTATGTAAGATGGGTGCTGCATATGTTCACACTCGAACAAAAACAGTGTCGTAAAGATGTTTCAATTGAGTGTTTAGTGTGGTTTAACAGCAATAAAGAGGAATTTTTGCACCGTTTCATAACCATGTATAAAATATGGGTCCATCACTTCACACCCGAGATACAAGAACAATCAAAACAATGGAGTGAAAAGGGAGAACCGGCTCCAAAGAAGGCAAAGACCGTTCCATTTGCAGGCAAGGTCTTTGTAACGGTTTCTTGGGATGCGTGTGGGATAATTTTCATTGACTATTTTGAAAATGGAAAAACTATCAACGGAGAGTATTGCGTGAACTTATTGCAACGTTTGAGTGAAGAAATCAAGCAAAAACGGCCGCATTTGGATAAGAAAGCGTTGTTTCATCAAGACAATGCACCTGCTCACAAATCCGTCATAGTGAGAGTGAGAGTTATGTTAACGTTGCACTAGAAAGCCACACTAGAGCTAATGGTAACCTTGTAATTTTGAGCCACGGTCCTTGTGACAAGGATGACACCGGAGTTGGCAATCCCTTGTTCTAACTACCACATCAAACAAATAGCAGAACATTGAGCCTCGACAGATTCAACGTGCATCAATTTCCTCTACACGTCGGGTCTTCAGTGGCAGGATGGATGAAGATGGATTTAACTTTAAGAACTCATTACTATTGTATAAATTATGAAGGATGTAGGATGGGGTGGAGAGATAAGAAATATCATCCCACTATTCTGCTTCCTTATACTACTTTCCATTTCTTCGCGCACAGTATTTAGACACAATTAAAAACATGTCTATCTAAAAATCAACCAATTGCCACATTACAATTTCAGGAACTAGTTTGATATAACGGGGCACGCGGCAAGTTGGTGTCTATGTTCACCATGTTGGGCGATAACATTACAATATGGTTACCATGACATTTTCGCAGTTTTTGGAATATTGCAAGTTTTCAGTACTTTTTAATTGATACTCATTATTAATTTTAATATATATTAGAAATTATTTTATTAATAATATAATATAAAATACAACTATTTTTTTTATGTATATAATCATAATATTCGTAATTTATAATTGGTTTTTTTATTACATTTATTTATTAATATTATTACATATTTTACTTATTTATAATTAGTGTGTTCTTTATTTATAATTATTATTTTGTTATTCATTTAAAATTATTAATATGCTATTTATTTATAATTATTACGCTACATGAGTATTCTTATGTATATTTTTTATATTACAATACGATGATTTTTCTTTTTTTATAACTACTATTAAATTATATGACATTATTATTATTATATATGATAATTATTATTAAATAATATCATATGAATATTATATATAATTACTATTAAATTATAAGATTTTTATATACTGCATAATATTATTAGTACATGTTACTTTTTATTATATTATATTGTTATTCATTATTTATTGATTGATCTTGGTTATTCTCAATCTCTTCCTATATTCTTCTTTCGAAATATATTTCATTGTATTTCAAAACAATTCTTTAAAATTATCTTCCTGACGATTTGATACCTCTAGGCCGCCATCTTGGATTCCATTCCAGCGACAACAAGTGCTGCTTGGCGTGATTCCCTTTTCGCGCCAAGCAGCCCTTGGTGCCTTGCCCCGTGATATCAAACTAGCACCCAATTTCATATTAAAATAAATGTTAAATTACGATATTTAGCACAAATGATTGAATTCGTGTCAGTGTTCGTTGACTGATGTCAATAAAAACTCTTCATCAAATATAGTGCTTAATATTCAAAAGAAATTTTTTTTTAAATACCTGATAAGCAAATGGACAGCTTCAAAAGCCTGGGAATGCCGACAAGCTTTCATAAGAGGTGTGAGACCTTGTAAATCCCTGGAATTGACATCAGCTCCATACAAAAGTAATAGTTCTATCGACTCAAAATCCACAGGGTTCACCAAATTGATTTCATATCCCAGATAATATAAAGCACAGGGATTTGCTCCATGTTCCAAAAGAAAGCGTGCGGTTTCGTGCTCACAGTTTCGAATGGCTAATCGCAGAGGCTCGTCAGCTAAAGTGGCCCGAGGTGGATGTCCATAACTTTGGTCTTCAGGATTCAACTGTAATAAGAAGGAAAAAAAATTAAATTGAAATTCCTGTGTTAACCCTTTATCTACCGATGGTACTTATAAGTACCACTCACCTTAAAATTACATAGAATAACCATTTTCACGAATATTCTGAAGATACTTGGCAGGAATATTCTTTCAAATCTACTCTTCCAAGATATATGGCAGCAAGGGTTCTATGATGGGTATTTTAGTGGGGAAGACGAATAGTTTTACAGAGAAATTGCGTTTTCAGCGGATTGCGAAGATCATCATTTTTGTCCCGAAAAAATAGTTAATGTCAAAATTTAAGTGTCTTATTTTTTTTGTATGTTGATAAAGACCTTAGAAAACGATTTGACTATTTATTTTAAGAGTAAACAGTATATATAATTAATTTTACAGTTGAATATTTTTAATTAATTAATTAGCTCTAACGATTAAATTTCTCAAAGTTGAGTATTTTGTTTATGTATATCCCTTAATTTTCAATGTAGTGATTCAAAAAAAAAATATTGCATGAAAAAATTGCATTAAATCATAATGCGGTAGATAAAGGGTTAAAATATACAGTCGAACCTCCATATAACGAACCTCTATATTGCGAATTTTTCTAAAAAGTGAACTTTTTTCAGAAATTTAAAAACATTTTACCATTTTCTTCATAAAATAACCTCCCTATAGCGAAGTGCATTTTCTATATAACGAACGTTTTTTCTCCCAACTTAATTTTTTCCCTCTATATTTTTAAAGTATTTCCGGACATTTCAAGTTATTCTCTATTAACACATTTTATGGTGGTCGTAAATCTTGAACTAGTTTTATTAGGTGCCTAACTCACCGAGAACAATAGAATTCTGAAAGTTTCATCCAAGAAGTACAACCTCTAACCCCCATTGTGCAGTTCACTAGAAACATCTTCGATATCCTCTTTCACCCTCAGTGGAGTTCTAGTTATAAAAAAAAAATGTATATTTAAAATTACTTCTATGCATTAAATTATAGAAAATGTCTTAAAAATTCATTAATTTTTATAGAAAATTATTTTCTTAATGTCGAAAATACAGTGTATTCCTCGACATTCTTTTTTCCTGTTTTCTTTGCAGTTTCTTTTCTTTTTTTTATGGGTAAGATTTATAAAATAAATAGATATTAATTTACAAAAATGTGTAAATAATTACTTTTTATTAGTATATAGTGCATATGAATTTAAAATTTGCTTTATGTGGTTTATAAAGAAAATTAAAAGATGAATCTTTATACAACGAATTTTCCATATAACGAACTTTTTTTCGGCATTTAGCGACTTCTTTATATAGAGGTCCAAATGCAGTTTAAATGTTTCAATATTTGTTACGCGGAGTCTTTTTGCAATGAATTTCAATTATAATTGACAGAATGTATCATGGAAAAACTGATATTCAAGGAACTTATTTGTTTATGTTGCTGTTTCATAAAGTAAAATTGGAAATCTCACATTTTATTCATATCAAGCCATTGTTTGTAATTTCAAAAGTTATTAGTTTGAACATATTCGTAAACCTCTCATTCTGTCGATAATTTTAATTAATGAAGAAGAATTTTTTTGTATAGTATTTGAACTAATACACTTTAATGTTTTTAGAATTATATCGACAATAGAGTCGCATCCATTTTGCATGCTTTTGTTAACTCTTAATATTTGAATTATATTGCTTTAATACCTGATTCCTTTCTTAAACATAAGTGAGACCAAGTTTTTAAAAAAAAGTTTTTAAAAATGTTCATACGATATGTTAATTTCTTCAAATTTCTCTTTTGTTACAGTTGTAGGGTAAAAATTCATGTAATGGAAGATATATAATTGTATTTAATAAATTCAGAATATATATATTATAGCATTGATTCTTTTCAGACTTTTCTGTAAAAGTAAAGAAAAGCCATTCACTTAATTAAATGTGTATTTTAGACAGAAAATAAACAAAACTATTTCATACAAATGTGAAAATGTTATTGTATAAAAACTTTTGAAAAATACTAATACTAAATAAAGGGTTTCATAACCATAAGGCGGATTACGAACAATGACTTACTGCATCTTTTTTACGCACCACAGAATCAAAAATTCGGAAGAAAAACATAAAAATAAATTTAAAAATAATGTCGGAATGCAACCTTGTATAAATGTGCAAAATAAGGTTACAGATCACGTATGTACTTAGCTCTTTCTTTTAGGTGATTCAATTTTGTGTGTGTTGAAATTTATTATAGAAATTATTCCAAGCCTTAACAATTAAAACCATGGTATCTTGAATTTGTCCCATAACTTTTTGCGTATCCCTTAAAAATAAATAAACACAAAAGTTTCGTAGAGCTAGAGAAAAGGGTATTTAATTTTTAGTATCGTATACATTGTAAAATTCAGCCAAAAAATAAATAAAACAACAAGAATTAAGCAATTATTTTGTTCTAAATTAATAAACTTGTGTGTATAATTGTTTTAAAATAAATGAAATAGAAATTTTAATGAGCCTCTAATTTTTATTTTTGGATGTAAGATCTTACCCTATGTGTTTAAGAATAAGACCCACAGTCACAAAGCACTTTTTCAAGAAGTGGAGATATGTTTTAAAAATACCATATATATATAAATCTTAAGTTACTTTGGTAGAGAGAAAACCATATCATAATGCACTAGTTTTGCCTAAATCAATTGGCTTTATGTTTTATGTTCCATTTGTTGTATTTTAAATGTGAATATACATATAAATATTTTTATTTTGCATCGCGAAATAAAAAACAGAATTAACTTTTGCACATACTAAAATGTCCAAATTTTAGGGTTGCAATATGATAAACGAGTATATGAGTTTAATCCATTCAAATTTATAAAATTAAAAATAATTTCTTTTGGAAAATTAGCAGCAAATTCGGATTTTGTACTTTTACAAAGGGCAAAGATATTCTTAAGGCTGTTTTCGGCTAATGTTATAGAATAGGAAGCAAATTCGGAATATTTTTTCAGATATAAAAGTAATCAAACATTAATATTATATTCTGGCCTCACTATTCTATACAGAATCACTTATTTCATCATACTACTCATTTTTACCCGAGTTGGCACATTTTTTCTTTTATAAAATGTGTTTCGCATTTTTTATCCTATACCATAATGCTAAACGAACTTTCCTTTTACATGTTAAAAGAAAAAACAAGTTATTTATGAAATATTTTGAAATTTTAAAAACACTATATTATAAACAAATGCATGAGTTACAAGGTCATACATTTTTATGAAAATTAAGGCATTTTTTCTGTCCGAAAATGTGCTCCGCGTAAAGTTCACGCTCTTGTGTATATGGCGAAAACAGTCTTAAATTTAAATCTTGTACGGCAGATCTATGAGTTTAATTTCTATTATTTTTAAAGAATATTCTTTCGAGACTTGGTAATAAATTCTAGAATAATAATTATATCGTTATTAAATTAAATTTTATTTTTAGACATTTTTTCTATACTTTGATTAGTAATATTTCCAATTAATTGATACAATATTTTTCAAACTGACAAAATTTTAGAATACAACGATACATATTACAACAATGTAATCACAAATGCGTGATTTACCAATGATATGCACAAAGCGACACTAAATGGCACAATATCAAAATACACTACACACAATTTAATAAAGTAGTATTATTAGTAAATGGAATTGCTTCTTTTATACTGTAGTGATCCTATCAAAATATGTACAGTGGTGAACAATTTCATTCATTCGACGAAACTTTTATAATAAAATGAGCCTATTAAATATTATGTGAACCGACAATTTCATTTATAATTGATTTGTGCACGTGAAATTTTTTCATTAAGGTTCTCATATTGCGAGAGTGGCAACTTTGAAAGATTTCATACATAAAAAAAAACTAAGTTTGTTGATGATTTTATTCTTTGTAGTATTTTAAGAGGGATTATGTACCAAAGAGTTATTTCATTTTTGGAAATTGATAGTAATATGAGAGAGAAAAGAGAAAAAGCTGGGTGCCATAGTATAAAAATATACACCTAAGAGCCAAAACATTATGAACGTCTACTCAGTAGCAAGTTTCACCACTTTCTGCAAGCAAAACAGCCGCAGTTCACCTTGGTATGGGCACCACAAGTTCTTGCTAGATGACTAGAGACAGGATGCACCAATTGTTTAATCAGTGGTCACATAAAAAAACGTCAAGGTAATCCGACATGAAGCTCTGAGATTGTCTTTCTATGAAAACCCAAATGTATCCTATCAGATTAAGATCCGCCAAGTTAGGTGGCCAGGATATTAATTGGAATTCATCTTTATGCACCTCGTACCATTCTAACACAATGGGCTCAATTCATGCGACGTCATAGTCACATGATATTGAAAGTCACGTGATTCTAGCCAATCAATTCAAAAACTCATGCGACGTCATAATCACACGATAAAAACTATCTAGTGTTTCCTGCTAATCAGTTCACGCGCTCCGGTGTTGCCAAGTTCTGCTCTTTGCAGAAACTTTTTCTTAAAAAGTATACATGTATACAAAATGCATTTTATTTAAAACTATAAACATAAAATATGATTTTCTTTTAATTTAAAAAAAATCATTTGAAGAAATTTTTTTTCTTAGCATTTAAACATCTTTACCCAAATATGAAATTTGAAATTTTATCTCAGTTTTACAAATAGAACAACAAGTACAATTAGTTTAATGTTTGTTTTGAATTCAATGAAGAACACATGTTTATCTTCATCACATGACGTCATGAATTGAGCCCATTCTAGCCTTTTGAAATGGAACGCTGTCTTGATGGAAAATCCCATTTCCGGTTGGGAAAGCTGACGCCATATAAGGATGCAACTGATGAGCAGTTATGCGCAGATAGTCTTCAGCTTTCACGGTCCTTTCTGTCAGAAGTAAGGGTCCCAGAGTCTCCCATGATAACGTTCTCCAAAGCATAATACCACCATCACCATGGAGGGAGCAACTGTTCAAGTCTAGATACTTGATCAACAGAGGGGACGTTTGCTGTGAAGCTCCATATGTCCTCTGATCTGTATGTTCCGAAACACTTGCACTTAGACCGGCATTGTATGGGCTGTTAGCTGAGCCAATGTCTTGCACTGATTTTGCTTTATCGAGCAGGCTAATTTCCAACGTCCTTTTTCTTTAATAAAGCGTGACATCCCAACAGCTAGGTATCTACTTCTGGTTTCCTCGTTATTTATCCTCTTCGTATAAATACTAAAAATATCATAACACAAACAACTTACCAGTAATGCTGTTTCGGAGGTACTTGTTTCGAGTTCTTGGGCCATTACAATCTACCCTCTTTCAAATTTGCTTAGACCAGCCGCCTTTCCTCTCACTTGCAAAAGTAAGTGCAAGAATGATAGCTTACCTTCTCTAGCAGCATTTAAATACAATTCTCTCTTATTCACGTGTCTTCCACGTCATCCAGACGAGTGCATTGAAAAATGTGTGGGTGTTCATAGTGTTTTGGCTAGATGGTGTATGTTATTATTGTCTCATTCACGCAGCTTGTTTTGAGGTACATTTTTAGATACGTGTTACGCCGTCGACAATTTGTGTCAAATAAAAAAAAGTCGCCAAATACTGCGATTCCTTAGTAGAAATCGCTCCTACACATGTTCAAACACCATAAAAATAACGATGACAGGGCATTTTTTTGAATTTCCGATGTCCTTTCTTTAATTTGAGGGAAATTCGACGGTGGCATAATACGTAAGTACACATTTTTGATAATATTATGAGATTCGAACATATTCGTATAATGAATATAAATCGAGAGCTCGTAAGAAATTATAGATACTCGCAAATCAAAATAAAACCTTAAATCAATCTTTTTATTGGACTAAATGATTTCATAGTCTTTCATCTCGAGAGTAAAACAAACAAGTAATATAAAAAAAAATTAAGTCAATTCCGACTTAGATCAAGAAAGAAAATTTTCATTTTAGCTACTTTTTATTAAATAGTTACAATTAATATAAATATGTATATACATAGGACAGAATCACAACATTAAGTGGTCATTAATTTTTATTAATTATCATTAATGTATCGTATTGTCATCCAAAACAATCGTGTATATAAATTTCAGTTCAACTGAATGCTTTGAAACGTGAGAAAAAAACCTTTTCAAGTTTTGACGCAAGTCGCCAAAAATGATGCCAACGTGGTTGTGTATTTTTAATTCCTTAAATAATCAGTTTTAATCAATTAATTTTTATTAATTATTATTATATTATTGTATTGTCATCCTAAATAATCCTGTATATAAAATTTCAGCTCAACTGAGCGCTTTAAAATGTATTTTATCAATGATTGAAAATTCCATCAAGATAAATAAATAAATAAATATATAAATAAATATATAGAGATTGTGAGCTAAAAGTAGGAATTGAAAAATGAATGATTTGTTATTAATATAATAGCAATTTAATAATGATTAATAATATAATAATCTTTTTTTATTATAATTCGCTTTCAAACTTACTTCCGTAAAGCGTATTCGAGCTCCATAAGACATCAAGATTTGTATCAGATGATTGTATCCTTTCTCTGCACATATATGAACCGGCGTGTATCCGATTTCATCCATAACATTAGGATTGGCGTCATAGTCCAACAAGAGAAGCACGATCCCCATTTCATCTTGATACACAGCATAATGCAGTAACCTCAGTCCTTTCTTTATGGGTTCGTCTAAGCAACCGAATAAGTCCTCTTCTTCAATAAACTCTTTAATGAATTCTGGTGGCTTGCGACGAATAATGTGGTCAGCTAGTATACGCAACGGCTGCTTAGAGCGTCGTTCTCTATGCAAAGATTCCAAAATATCTAAAAGAAGAAAGTTGACCTGAATATTAGACATTTCACTGTATAAAACAGAGACGAACAAACTACGGTGGATTAGATGGGAACCCTCTATCCCAGGGGTCGGCAGCCTACCGTATTTACTCGAATCTAAGGTGCCATCGATTTCTATGCCGAACCCCATATTCTCACAATGTTTTTGTGAAAAAAATGTTGTCATCGATTCTAAGCCGCACCCCCTTTTTATTTGTCAAACAAATTACATTTAAATAAATTTTATTGTAATAATTCTTAAAACAATTCATATGCATATTTAATTCAAGTAACACTAAATAAAAAAAAAAAAAAAAAAAAAAAAACCCATTTATACGCTTTTGCAAAATCGTGTGGTTCCTAACGTATATATCAAATAAAAAAGTCTTTTGATTACATGTGACTTGAATTAAGTAATGTTACAGAGCTCACGGAATTATAAAACATTCTAATTATGATTATCCTCTTAAGTTTCTACAAAAAATCCCAGGTTCTATAAAGCAAGAACTCCATATCAATGCTTAAAAGAAAAGTTTTTTTCTATAATTAAGTTTAAGTTAAATTCGCAGAACTACTTACGTCTGTGTGTGATATAATATAGCAGTTTGAAGAATGTCATGGTATCACTTATATTTTCCCTCACCACCGGGTTTAGAGACAGAGTAGAAATTTGCGAGCGAGCTCCTTAATTTTTGATCAAATCTCTTTTATAAGGCGGATTACCCTCTTATCTCTACGCCTATGGATTTGTTACCTTCTATGATTGGTATTAAAAACAAGGAACGGGTTAAACATTGTATTCGTCTGCAAGTGCAAATGTACTTGAAAGTTTATTTAACAAGAATTTTTAAAAAGGAATGTGTTCTGTCAATTTGGAGAAAGTGCAAGCAACCATGTGAGTAACCTTTTCAATATAAGAAATGATTTATTTTTAAGTTTAACTTCCAAACATTTTTTCCCTTTACCTAAGAATTTAAGCTCGAAGAATTGTCTGTGTAAACACACACAAATCGAGAACCTTCACTGACCAACAAGGCCTCATGTTAATGAGAAAGTTTGGAGCACTGGCGTAACGTACACCCTCGCAACCCCCGCATCGCCTGGTGGGGGAGCAGATGGTGCCCCAAAGCCTGTCTGACGCCAAGTTTGTAAGATTTGGTTTTGGGTCCATGATCTGACTTTGTAGGGGGAGCCTTAATATTCTCCGTAACGCCACTGGGTTCAGGTATTATTCAGGTCTGGGTTCAAAATTACTAGGTCCATCGCGAATAACCCTAACGTTGCTTCTAAGCACGACATTACCAAACAATTAATCAATTCACTGATCTACAGTTGGTCTGCATCAGCACATGCTGCTTTATTTAAAGCTACATTTTAATTTTTCAGCTGAAAATGAATTATGTTTTAAAGTCAAGGAACAATGATAATTTATCTAGTTATGAGAATAATTCAGAATATTTTGATTTTAATTTTAAGAATTTGTAAATTGAAAAGTTATCATTCTGAAAGAATCGTTTTTAAAATTAAAACCATATCGGTAAATAAAAAAGCGTGCCTATATTTATTTTCCAGTACGCTTTTCACCTTTTACTCACGAGAACGAGTTAGCAATAATCTGAAATGAGTGGCACATAAAATAAATTTAACGGAGAAAACTTATTAAACTTTTTGAGGCAGCACACACAAAGAGAGAAATTAAATATTCTTGCTTAATTTTTAGTACACTTTTTTTTTGTAATATTAAATAAACGTAAGCGTAGTTGCCGGTTTTGTGGGATATGGAGCAGCAAAGACTATTAGCCCAACGTAAACAAGTGAAAAATACTTTATGTAAATAAAATCTATTCTCATCGCGCTGCCATAGAAAATATATGTAGCTTTTTTGCAATTCAGAGAGTTTTAGAGGCATTATGTTTTTATACAATTAGATGTAAAACACGAGATTTTATGTCATATATACCTATTTCATTAACACCCTTTTATAAGCTTCATTTGTATGTAACGGGATCTTTGAACTCAATTTTTACCCACTTTAAAAGGTCAGATTAATTCAAAATTTTGCTCAACTGTCCAGGACCGATGACAATACAATAATTTAATAATTTGTTCCATTGTCCTGATCACAATCATCAGGATTAAGGATTTTCCATTTTCAGATCCCTTCCCGCATGGGGCGACTCATTTCAGATCCCATTTCCAGATTTGGCGACTGAAAGATTAAGTTACAACTTAGTTCGATTAACTATAAAAGGGTGTTTTTTTTTAGTTTTTTTTTTAAATTATAAATCAGTGCTTCTCAAACTTTCAATACTTGTGATCCAATATTCTATCAGAATTTCCATCGCGCCCCCCTTCCACACAATAACAATGTTTTTAATTCAATATAATACAATACTTTGACGCTAAAGTTGCAATACATTTTAACCTCTTAAGTGTCACTGGCGTATATATACGCCTCGCTCAGCCAAAACGTTTATTGTCCTGAGCATATATATACGTCTTTCCGAAGTACGATCTTTTCTCGCACTGCTATTTATAAAATTATTCCTAAGCCTTTGGAATGCAATAAAAGGACTTTGACAGAGTTTGTGAAGGATTTACTTATTTCAGAGGATTTGCCTATTTATTCTTTTTCTTTCGCCTACCCCCAGCCTTCCAATACATCACATGCATCACCTATTGCATCTACGTGGAAAAAGGTGTCATTGAGGAGTGAACTGCGTGACTTTTAATCAGCTGTTAAGAGATTAATTATAAATAGTACAAATTAAGATAATTGTTAATTTTTGTATATAATTTTATATATGACAAGCCCATAGGGTCACTGGTAATTATTAAATTTGTTCTTAACTTAGTATTGTTAAATTAATTTTAAAATACATCGTGCAGTACTGATACATTTATAAGCGTATAATATCAGTGTACATGTGTATTTTATTTTTTATTATGTCAGAATGGGTTTTTTTTTTGTTTACTTTCAGTAAATTAATTTTTTTAAAAAATAATCTTTTGTTTTCGACTTTTCTATATGCTCGCCCCCCCCCTGATAGAGTTATTACGTCTCCCAAGGGGGGCGCGCCCCACAGTTTGAGAAATGCTGCTATAAATTATCTTTTGTTAACACAGATGTAAGACATGGTTCTCTCTCCCTTTTTATCATGACAAAAAAGTTGTTTCTATTATGACTGAAGAATATAAGACGCTTATAGAAACACTTAAGACAAAGTGTTACTAAATACAGTTGCTTCTAAAAACTCCATGAAAGAAATAATTGCGATTTTCTAAAAATAAACCTATTTACTATGGGGAGACCATATTTTACGATTTTACAAAGTGTTAAATACCAAATGCTAAATTTTTCCTCCTAAAAATTGAAATAAAGTTGAAAATTTAAAGGATATGGGGGAGAAATGTAATTAATGTGTAATATTTAATACATTAAATTTTGATTAGTTTTAAAAATGAGATTACCGAACATGTTTTAATTTAAACCTAATAAAAGCATTAAATTAATTTGTTAATGTAAAAAACGCAGCTCAAACTTCGACCAAACACCCTAAAATTTCCTTAAAAAAATTAAATGGCTTCTATTCTTTACAAAAAAAAAAAGCTTTTATTTGAACTTATTTCAAGTAATTCTTTTGAGTGTATATTTTGAAGTGAGAGAGAGACTTGAAATTCGCCCTTTAAAAATTGTCACATGTCGCTGAAATTTTTAAAATAACAGCAACTATGATGATTATGAAGTAATGTATGTAAAATCACGCCAAGCCAACATTTGAGTGCCAATTATCAAATGTCACTAAGCAGGAAAAAAGAATGGTGTTAAATACGTGGGCTGACACACGTGGCTTCCAACCAAATAAAGTTTCGAAAACTTTAGTCACTAAAAATTCAACATCTGAAAAAGAATTTCAGAAAATTTCAAAATTTAATTTGGTCTTCTTTTTCAGAAAATGCTCCTTAACGAAGTACTAGTTAAAATGACAACATTGGCAAAACCGTAAGGAACGAAATAAGAATGCCTTAAAATGTTCATGCTGATGACTGAAAAAAAACTATTACTTTTTGTTTCCTTAAGTTTATTGTACATAACCAAACTGTCCCTATATTTTAAAGGATTTAAAAAATCTCTTCCTTTTTCTTCCCGTTTGTCCGAATTTTTTGCTTAATTTATAACAAAATTCGACAGGTATTTCTTAAATAGTAATCATTTGTCAATAGTGAAAATAGGTACATATTAGAAATTATAACAAGATACGACTTTGAAAACGATGAGTTCCACATAGTTCGAACGAAAATAAATATTCATTTTACTTATATTCTAAATTTTGATGATGTCTTTTCTGGGATAAGAAAGGTTATTGTCGCTAATGACACCTTTCTCACAGGGTCAGATTAAGGCCCACGAAATTCATCAAGGAAAAGAGCTAGTCGAAATAGCTTTTGAATGTATAAAACATACGAAAAAATGCTAACTTTTTAGCAACTAGTTTAAAAATTATGCTAACATATTATCTCTCTCCCAACAAATTTACTTGAGAAAAAATTTCTTTCATCCATGCTGGTTTTGAACCCTCCAACACATCGCTTGATACTCAGTTCATTTCATTTACCCGTCTAATGGGAAATGCAATTTCAACTGCAATTTTAGCACATAAAAAAGAGTCGCGTCGCCATATTGTGAGTGAGATGAGGCAATATTGCACCACCAAATCTAATCAATCAGCCAGGGCCGCTTTTAACCTCTCCGGCACCCTAGGCACTTCAATAGCTACGACCCCCCTATTTCCAGAGCACCACCTCCCTTCCTCCTGCAGATCTTACTTTTCCGGTTTTGTTTCTAATTTTTCTGTTTTGTTTCGGGAAGAATTTTCCCTTAACTTTCTTACTCTTTTCCCTTTCTTTGTTTTTGCTGTTTGAATAGTTTTTCCACTATTCACCACCTATGGACCCGCCGTGTTATGGACTGACAATCGTATGGTAAGATTAGTGGTATGGTTTGGTCACTCTTGTTCATTTTTTACTTAACGGCATCACGGACCACCCACCCTTTTGTAAATTAGTACAGTAAATTGATGAAATCGTTTGCAATTACAGTACAGAGTATACATTATTGTATGAACTGTTTTCAACTTGTTTAATTATCATCTTTTTCATCGCTTTATCATCTTTTACTTTTTGACATTCTTTATTCTTTACTGAGTCACTGTCATTGTACTTGTGCAACGTTTTCTTCGAAAAACCGAATGATTTTTTCGAGAAGATCCTTAATAACTTCATTGCAATCAATTTCCATTGCAATATCATTTTGAGTGCATAGCAACATCCAACTGTTAAGCTTTTCATTTTTCGTAGTAGATCTCATTTCAGTCTCTACTCTCTTGAGGGTAGAAATGTTTCTCTCACGATTCGCTAGGCTGTGGTACGTTTGCTGTGATTTTAATTTCTTTCTCTTTTTTCACCCTCCAATTTTTTGCGCCCTAGGCACTTGCCTAGCGTGCCTAAGCGGAAAAATGGCCCTACAATCAGGGTATTAAAAGCCAGAAATCATGAGAAAATAACTTTCTGAAACTTTCGATGATAAAAGTATATAAACAGAGATCTTTGGAAAGTCATAATTGTAATCAAGATGTCTGAAAATCAAAATCTCTAAGATAAAAAACTGTTTCAACTTAAAACGCTTACGTTTTCAAGATAAAATTTTATACACACACTATAACTAAGAAAATGAGTAAAGTTATATATTACGTCACACTATAAAGCAACTTTCGGGCTATTGGTGACGGACTTCCTAATTTTGAACAGTCAAGTGACAAGGACGACCCCTCTCTCCTAACTACCACACCACACGAACGAGAGGGTATGGAGCATCGACAGATTTAAAGTGCATCAGCCGACATAGCGGATTTTCAGTGACACCTGGACTCGAACCTGCGCCAATCTGGTTACCAGTTCTCGACCATAACTAGGTTTGCACTAGGCTATCACGGCCATCCAAGGAAATGAAATCTATTTAACCCTTTATCTACCGACGGTACTTATAAGTACCACTCACTTTAAAATTACATAGAATAACCATTTTTACGAATACTCTGACGATACTTAGCAGGAATATTCTTTTATATCCACTCTTCCAAGATACATATAGCAACATGGATTCTATGAGGATAATTTTAGCGGGGAATGCGAATAGTTTTATAGCAGAAATTGCGTTTTCAGCTGACGGCGTTTTTAATGGATTGTGAAGATTGTCATTTTTGTTCCGAAAAGGTAGTTAATGTCAAAAGTTAAGTGTCTAATTTTTTTTCTATGTTAATGATGACCTTAGGAAACGATTTGACTATTTTAAGTGAACACACAGTGTATTCAATTAATTTAACAGTTGAACATCTTTAATTAACTGATTAGCTCTAACGGATTAAATTTTCCAAAGTTGAGTATTTTGTTCATGTATATCCCTTGATTTTCAATGTAGGGATTCAAAATATATATATATATATATATATATATATATATATATATATATATATATTGCACTAAAAAAACTGCAGTAAATCATACTGCGGTAGATAAGGGTTGAATTAAAACAGGTATGGAACAAAATGTAAATTTATTGTTTTCTAAAGCTGTATATATATATATAATCTAAAACTAAGCGATTTATCCTTATGTAAGGCTTTCAAAATAAACAGTAGATGTGATAAAATAAGCAAATCCTGATTCTTTCTTCAAGCACTTGATTGAATATTTTTGGCGAAAAATTTGGTTTTCCACGAACTAGAATTTCAAAGATAAAGCAAAGTATCACTTAGTTTCCTTACATTTGCTCATTTTAGATGAATTTTGTTATTTCATTAAGGCTGTTTTCGGTTAATGTTAAAGAATAGGACCCGAATTTGGAACATTTTTTCAGATATAAAAGAAAGGAAAAATTAATATGATATTCTGGCTTCACTATCTTTTAGAGAGCAGAAATTTTTTTTTATCATACCTCCCATTTTTAGTCGAGTTGATTCATTTTTTTTTGGAAAAAAAGGGGTTTCGCTTTTTTTTATCCTATACCGTAATGCTAAATAAGCTTTGCTTTCACGTGTTCAAACAAAAAAGAAAGTATCCACGGAATATTTTGAAATTTTTAAAAACACTATATTGTTAACAGAGGTACGAGTTATAATATTGCAAATTACCATGGAAAAATTGGGTCATTTTTCCGTCTGAAAATTTTTCGCGTTTAGTTAGAGCACTCGTACTTTTTACCGAAGACAGTCTTAATTCAAAACTTAATTTAGAAAATGTATAACTGAAGTAATATTCTTAATATATAAAAAAATTAAATTATATAATTTTATTTTTTTTAAATTCCTGTAATTAATGGGATTATTTTTTATTATTTTCAAAAATAAAATGACCCACGTAAAAAATGACTTTCAAACTTCGAAGTTTTTAGAAAAGTATTGTAACTGAAAGATAAGTGGAAATATTTTTGAATTATTATTTTTAACGTATTTTTTAACGTAACGTAAATTTTGTATATGAATTTTACTTGTAACAAACCACACTTGTCGAAAAATCCCAGCTATAAAATATTGTACATTTAATACGTTGCAAGTTGATGCTCGAAATCCTCACATTACCGCGTGTGGAAGTTAAAATAGTGCGGTGCAGCTTAGTTGTAATCCTTGATAAAAATTTCGAGGTCCATCATCAATAGTCAACGAGTAGCTTTGTAGAGCGATACTAATAAGACAAACATTTCTCGGAAAAAAAAAATCTGAATTTTGTTAGAATGGAAATTTGAATATGACTAATACTTTTTTTTTCATGTGTGAGTAGCTATATTTATCCTTATTTTGTAATAATTATTTTGAATGTTTAAATAAATTGAATTATTTGAACTGTCATGACTTAATGGACAAATTTTAAACTGTCTTGAAATAATTTCATAGGATTCAGATTCTGAATTACTATGTCAAAGAGCTTCACTAGTAAGAAACTAAACTAAACTCAGTGGCGCAACAGCCCATGAGGGCCAAGGTCTACTGTGCCCTTCTCAGTGTACGTGACCATTGGGCGCTGAGGTGCATGAGCAGATGTCCCGATCAGATGGTCAGTCTGAAGCGAAACCCCCAGTGTTTAGTTCCGAAGCAAGCTTGGTACTCATTTATCGACCCACTGAAGGGATAAAAGGCTGAGTTGACCTTGACCAGCCCGGAGATATAGCCCTGGCCCCCCTTCCCCTCGGCCTCCAGCAAGAACCTAGCTTCAAAAAAATGTAATTAATGAAACAGAATATGTTAAAAAAAATTCTGGTGCTGCTCTATCAGCTAAGAAGGTACTATTTATAAATAAAGTTCTTTTACCAAATAGTCCTTGTGCATATGTTACCGCAAATCATTTTCTTAAAAGACGGTATTTAGTTATTGCAAAGAATTTCATATATTTTTCTACAACTCTTCTCTTCATTTCACGTAGCCTAACTTTTATTTGATAAGGCTGTTAAGTCAATCTTCTTTCGTTCCCAAATTACAATAAAAAAGTTAATTTACTCAATTCCAAACGACTTTTTTATTTGTAACTATTAACAAAAAATTTACCATTTCGCTTAAACTTTTTGTTTTTTAATAGTAAAACTGAATCAAACTTTCACGAGTTACATTTGATTTCTCACTTTATTTTAGTATTTTATGAAATAACTAGGTGTTCTATGAGTTTTAAAAAATAATAAACCGTTAACGCGAAAAATAATTTGACATTAATTTATAAATTAACTAGCTATATAAATAGTAAGTCTCTTGAAAATAACGTTTCATATTACGGATAGATTCATCTATAAATAATACATAACAAGTAATATAAAAAAATGTTTTTAAGCCAATTCCTACTTTGAATGGATGAATAGAAAGTATTTTATTAACGATTGAAAATTTGAATAAGATATAAATATATATAAATAAATATATATAGGGATAGAGTGAACTAATAGTATGAATTGAAAAAAAGAGCATGATTTATCTGCATTGTTGTAACAATGCACACCCGGTTTGGCTGAAAAACAGGTTTTCGACGCCAACTTTTGTCTTTGTTTTAACAGTTACATTGTTACAACAATGGAGGCGAGTCTAAGTTGGCTTCAAAAACCAGTATTTAATTTAATTAAAGTTAATTAATTAATTAATATTTGAAAAAACTGTATTAACATCAAGTGTCATCCACTACAAGTTTAAAAAAATTATTTGAACTTCATTGGATGAATAAAAAGTATTTTATTAACGATTGAAAATTTGAACTAGATAAATGTATATGTAAATAAATATATATAGAGAGTGAGCTATTAGTAGAAATTGAAAAATAGAACATATGAAGCAATATTTTTAGTAGATTAATTAAGCAGTAAAAAAATAACAGAATATAGTGCGGGAAGAGAGACAGCAATAGTTATATCAAAATTTTTAAGCACACATAATTATTTAAATTGTTAAGCTACTTGGTCCAGCTGTGAAAACATTTTTGTTTAAAAAACAATTCAAAAATTTTATCCAAAGAACACAAAACATGCTGTATTTAATGCTTTGTCTACTAGGTGATCGGTATCCAGTAAAATACCTAATTAAAGCATATAGAATCCAATAATTGTATATAAAACTAAAGAGGTCAGTTATTTCCTGAAATAGCTAGTTATTTTATGAAATAATGAATCCCACGAGCTTCCAAACCACATGTCCGGGTTCTTTTCTCGGGATGGGCAAGGTGGACTCAGCCTTTCATCCCTACTGCAGTGGGTCGATAAATGAGTTCTAAGTTTGCTTGGGGACTTAAACACTGAGGAATTTGCTTCAGACTGACCACTTTATCGGGGCATCTGCTCATGCACCTCAGTGCCCAATGGTCGTGTATACAGTAGGCCCTTACGCCACTGAGTTTGAGTATGAATCTTACGCTTCACAACGGTAACATATATAAAATTATCAATTAATCTTGAATCACAATGAATTGAACTTAGACCAAAACATTAAACATGACAATATTAAGATTGTACAGAACATAGTAAAACAGTACCAACATTCAATTCATATGCTTAGGGGTAAGATTAGAGGGATGAACAAAGTTTTAAGTCGTTATGTTATAACTAAAGTGCGGAATCCGTAATTTCATATAATTACCAAACATTCTCACTGATTTCTCTAAGTTAGTTCAAGTACATAGAACTATTAAATTCTAGGATTTAACGTTGCTTTGTGGAATATAGATTGCCTAATCATATTACAGCATTAAAGATGGCACGGACAAAATTTTTTTAACATATATTAAGTAACGTAAGATTTTATTTTTTTACCAGCAGATTAGTAGTTTAATAATTTATATATATATATGTAAGTCTCGTAACAGTTTAAATTGCAATGGTTGTTCTTTCTGAAAAATATATCCTGTTTTTCTCTACTGTTGATCAATTAATCTATTTAATTGTAACATGAAATATATTTTTCGAGATTTTAACTATTTATCATCAGTTTATTTAAAGGACAAAAGATTTGTTTTAATACCAAACTCTATTTATTCTTCCACTCAACGATCTATCATTAATTAATTTGTAGAATACCTTGTTATTTCACATAATTAGGTAAAGTGCAAAATTATTAATCTAAATACACGGGCACGCACAAAATGAAAAATAGTTATTTCACTAAAAATCTTTTCGTAAATAGTTCAAGGCGAACATTTCAAGAAAATATGGCTTGATAATTCTCTCTCTGTTCCGTCTCTCTCAGCAGTCCTATATAAACACTGAAAAATAAATTATGATAGACGTTTCGAAGGTTTTTATAAAATCAACATCGCCAGTGAATGCAACACATATAAACATTTCACACCATAACCGCGCGCGAATGTTAACGTAATACTCATCCTAATTTCTATTGTTAGGAAAATTCAATCTATTTTTTAACCGTATGATATAATTAATATTTTTATCTGAAATAAAAACGTTTCCGATAACGCACCTTCTTCAACTGCTGATGGTGGTCTATAAGATGCAATCAAACCAGAAAAATCCATGTTTCCAGATGAGCAAAATAACAAACTCGTGGTCTGTAGGAAGTTAAATAGGGGTCTTTCGCGTTTCTTGGCTTCGGATCAAAAGCAGACGCCAAAACAACCTGGGAAGCAACGATCGCCAAGTTATTTGCAAACATATTTTTATTTTGCATTAGGAACAAGTTCACTAGATTATTTTTTCGAACCCTTTACAAATAGAAATACATATATAAATTGAAAATTATAACGCGCTTTCAGCAAGTATAATGAATTTTATTTTTATTAAGGCTGTTTTCGGTTAATGTTAAAGAATAGGATCCGAATTTGAAACACTTTTTGCAGATATAAAAGAAATGAAAAATTAATATGATATTCTGGCTTCACTATCCTTTACAGAGCAGCATTTTTTTATCATACTTCCCATTTTTAACCAAGTTGATTCATTTTTTCTGATACAAAATGTGTTTCGCATTTTTTTATCCTATACCGTAATGTAAAATGGGCTTTGCCTTCACGTATTAAAACAAAAAAGAAAGTATTCACGGAATATTTTGAAATTTTTAAAAAACACTACATTGTTAACAGAGGTACGAGTTATAATACTGCAAATTTCCATGGAAGTTAGGTCATTTTTCTGTCTGAAAATGTGCTTCGCGTTTAGTTAGAGCTCTCGTACTTTTACCGAAGACAGCCTTAATAAAAATGAACTAGTACTGAAAGTAATTTTAACACATTTTTTAAATATAGAAGTCCCACTGTAATGTGTGTATTTTATCCTGTTTGTTAATATATATTTTAGGCGCAAATTAACATCCATTTAAATTTATATCAAAAATCCTTCATTTGGCAAACAAATTATTTGTATCAATTGATTTTTCAGTTATAAGTATTTTATTAACATTACAATTTTCTTTACTTTAAAAGTTTTAAGACATGGATTCTTACTTTGATATATTTCATGTACTATACTCAGTCAATGAATATGTAATCTAACCAACGTTTTGCCGTTTACTAAATAAAGTGAGCGAGGGTTAATTAACGTCGAACGACAAAGCAACACGAGGGCTACTGACGAAGAACCTCGTAATTTAGAACCATGGTCAAGAGATGAGGATGACACCTGAATAGGCTCCCCACACCACGCCAACTAGAGGACTTTGAGCCTCGAAAGATTTAATATGCTTCAGCTCTTCTACACGGAGGGTTTCAGTGGTACTAGACTCGAACTCATGAGTTCGTGAACATGGCCACTAAGCTACTGCGGCCATATTTACTAAATAAGTTTTATCTCTCTACCATGTTTACTTTCTAGAAAATTCTGAAATTAATTTAATTATATTTAAAAATAATAAAATAAAATATTATAAATGTGTTTTTTCGTATAACTGAAATTATTATATAATTAGAGAGTTTAAGTTATTGAAATAATTATTCATTCTGATAAAAATAAAAATGCTTAGAAGTATTTTTGTTACATATATTTATTAAATTTTTTTTAATTGAAAAAACTATTCTATTTTTATAATTAAAATTGACATTTTACTTGAATTTTTCATATTACCCATCACTGTCCTTGTTTTAAAAAAAATCATATTTCTACCATGACAAAAATTTGAAATACTAAACAAGAAACTTTTTTTGGCAAGTTAGATTATTTTGAATTTACATCGCTAAGAAACAGCTTAATGATTTAATGGCAAAAGTTCAAGAAATTTGAAAAGATTTGCTAATAATAGTGGCAAATTTAGTACACCATGTGAGGGTATGATTCATTTACAGAACAGAAAAATATGAAAACTACACCTTCTCTCATTTTTTTTTCTATTGGGGTAAACAAACAAAGAGAGTTGTTTGTTTGATGGAAAAATAAAGAACTGGATCCTCTTCAAAAATGGGAATGAAAAGGTTTATGCAGAAATTCAGAACATATTTTTGTTCTTATACAAAAAAAGGCATTTTTTTTAAAAAAATTCCTATCTCTTTTTTAAGTTAATAATAAATTGATTTATAGGAAATTAATAGTTCTATTTAATTAAATATTTAAATCTCGAAGGTAAATTCAATGCTGAATTAGGGAGCAACAAAATAAAATTCTCTTAATATTGAAAACCTTAGGAATAATTTTTTATCATAAGCAACATCAGATGAAGTGTACTTTCACTGTTACATTACATAATAACAAACATTTAATGCCAAGGAAACATTAATTTAGCACTGTTGAAAGAGTATTCTTTCTCTTTGCCAAAAAAAAAAACTTCTTTTTTTTGTACAGTATTAAGATGTTTTCCAATATGTGTGTGTGGTTTCCTTGAAAACTTTTTTCTAACTATAATTTAAAAAAAAGAAAGGCACTTAGTTAAACAATTGCTTATAAGCATTTATTTTTTATTTAGAAAATATGGTTTCTATTTTTTAAAAATGTCCGACATCAACCCCTTTTTATTGTAATAAATTAAAATGGAAAAAAAAAGAGCTAATAATTCAGTAAAGAATAAAAATAATTATTGGCAAAGATTCTTGACTGATTAATATTATACAATTACTAATGTAAAACATATTTTTCATTGCTACTTCTTGCATAAAAACAAAATTTAATTCAATTTTTTATATATATATTTTAAAAATATAAGTATATAAACAATTATAAATTTCTGAACATCTAAAAAAGAGCCATGATTTCAATCCTGATTCATAGGCCACTATTAAAATAGTTTCTTCAGTCCTACTTTCAAACCGTGGACTTGTATTTAATTGTGATTAATTCTTTGATGGATAGTGGTCTATGATTAGGGTTCCTGATTTCCCATCCCCGGAAATACATCAAATTTTCAAATGTTATTTTTAGTTGGTATCAATAACAATTATATAAAATAAGGACACAAATAAATTCCAAAATTTATACTCATTTAAATATTCAACTAAAAATTCAAAAAATATAAAATACTTAATTATTTTTTTTCAAAGTGTGATTTGAGAAAACACAATCAATCTATGTGTTTATTACTCAGTCTAGTTCTTAACTTTATTATGGATAACTTATGTTTGAACTTTAAAAAGGACGATGTCCTTTTGAACCCTCTTCTGTTTATGGAATTTCTAGTTTTTTGAATTCATGTAGATTTTTATAGCATTGCTAGATAATCTGGGATTAGCAACAACATTATAAATAATTCCTGCTGCAGAAAATGCTCTCTCAACTTCAGCTGTGTCTAAGAAATTTTTTCAAAGCCTCACACAGTTTCATGTTTGAGAATCGATTTTCAAGTATTTTTTAATCAATTATTTTTTTAATATTGGTACTAAGAGATTAATATTACTAAATACTTAAAAATTTATTTGCAGTTAGAGTAACGATCATGTACGTTAAAAATATGAATTCTTATATTCAAGAGATTTTATTTGGGTAACTGATGTCTAGTTTATGAAGCTGCTATATTTTTGTTACGTAAAAATAACTAATTAATGTAAGAATCTCACACAAAAGTTTTGTTAAAAAAAATGACAAATAAGAAAAGTTGTGAGATTTTTTAAAAATATTCTCCCCAAACAGTTTGAAGGTTCAGTCCCTTCTTCAAACTGTTGATTTTATTAAATAGCCCATGAAATGATGTTCTTTTAAAAACTAAATACTTTAAGTTAGCGAAGTGATGTTCGACAGGAACTGATCAGGTCAAATACGACTATTTCCTATGTCACACAAGCTGCAAAAATTCTCCCCAACCCTATATCTCTTATTACACTCTTACCCCACTGCTGGGAAGCATTTCTCTTTCTAAGGAATTCGGGATAAAGGATCGCAAATTGCAGCTCTGCTGTCAGCTAAAAGTTATATTGGTTGAAATCCACAGTCCAGTCAAAACTAACTACTTCAGATTATTTCAGCTAAGTGTCATTCCTGGGAATGAAGAATCATTCCCGGGAATACAAAAAATATGAAAATCTTATGTGATTTCCCGGGAAAGAAACCCTAGTCACAATGTCTCACCCAGTAGTGGATTCCAATTCATAGTGAAAACGTGGTTAATAAATTTGTTGACACACTGGTCAAAGGCTGATTCTAAGCTTCCACAATCTGGTCTTCCTGTTTATTATCAAAGTGCTAAAAGAATCATCAATAATAGCTTTTAGGTTCATTCTTGAGAGAAGATTTGGGACTCTGAAGGGGGAAGAATTGGGGTTCATTAATGGAAAGTCCCATTCCTAGAGATCTGCATAGAGCTGTCGGTGTCACTAACTGTAGAATTAAAACTGGAAAACTATCTAACAAAACACCGGTGCAGATTCTGTTTAGCAGATTTCTCAACTTGCCCTTTATGTTATGTACACAGCAGTGGCTATTGCTGTTAAAATCATAGAAATCTTTATTGCGTTTCAGAACTGCACTAGGCCGTCCCTCATACACTGATGGAGGTCTTGTCTAAGTCTGTTGTAGGTTTGGGGGGGGGGGGATTTGAATTCAATAACACAAAAAGACTTAAACAACTATTTATTAAATATATTTACAATTTATATACAGTTTGCACATAATTATCATTTCAACAATGATAACAAAGAAGTATTATTTTCTTTGACATAATTAACAGGTAAAGATCCTTTTTTATCTGCCATTTGCCTTAATTCTGGTTTTGAATCAACAAGAATATAACACACTTTGTAATGTTGTCCTTCAGCTCCCTAAAAGAATAAGTGCAATTCATGTTTATAGAATTTTTTTTAAATAGTCTTAAAAAATATATAATTTCATAATTAATTTAGGACTATTCCAAACTTATATGTAAAGAAAAGATACATAAATTTTATTTTTTAGGAGAAAAAGGTGTTTATATATCAAATAAAAATTATTTTTGATCAATGAAAATTTAACATATTAGCAAATTTAAATTTAGTCATCTCATGTAATTTGAAATTACAACAAAAAAAAATAATTTACGATCAAAAGACTACAGATACAGAGATAAGAATAAAGAATTATACACAAAATTTTATTATTTTAGCACAGTATGATAAGAAATCATCAACAAATATTAGATACAATCAATAAATAACAAAGCAGTAGGAATATTTAATCAAATTTATGGTATTTCAAAAAATGCAGATGATTCCGAAAAGTAGTTGCAAATAAAATGAAAGTAATTCAGAACGATTTCGCTTGCTAGATGGTGTCACATAACTGGTAAAGAATGAGAAAATAATAATAACCAAGCAACCATATCCCTTTTTGTTTTTTAAAGTGATATGTAATGAAGACACCCAAAGAGAATCAACAGGAAGTTGTGAGCTTTTTAACAGAAGATGTAGGTTGTTGTGTAATCCATTGATAAATGGAAAGGATTCAAGAAGAGCTCTATGAAGAGTTCAGGAATGTATCAAATCTTTTCATTCCAAAAGTTTGTATATTAATCAGAGATGACAAGTGGAATGAAGTATCAAAGAAAAGAAAACAGTGTGTTCACAGTGGTTTTAAACAGACAAAGAATGAAGTCAAAGAATATGTACAGAATTAGTTCAAACAGCAGGCAAAAGACTTATAGACATAGTTTTGCGACTATTTCCACAACGGGATAATTGCTGAAACAATTTTAAGAAAAAGACTTGAGATTCATCAACTATCTAGAACAGTGATTCCCAAAGTGGTCTATATAGACCCCCAGGGGTCTATGACGACTTGCAAAGGGTCCACGCCAGGGAAAAAAAAAATTAGGGAATGAAGGGGAAACCTGATTTTATTTAACAGATTTATTAACTAAATATAAAGAGGTTAAATTGCACAGTTACAAGGTGACAGCATATATTTTATTAAAACAAGGACCACTTCAATTTTTCTTGTCGTAATTAAGGTAAAAGAGTATAATATTGGAGATCTCAAATTTTCCCAGTTTCTCATTTTGTCACAGACAATCTTCCAGAATAATATTTTTGAACCTATGTTCATTAAAATGCCCTCAATTCAGATTTTGAATCTAGGTTTGAGAAAGCTTTGAATATGGTAGACAAAAAAAAAAAAAAGAAAAAGACTGGGTACTACTAACCGAAGAAATTTAAGGTTAAACTTGACAAGACTGATGCTAAATGTTGAAAATTTGATATTGAAGTGCCAAATTTATCCCTCCTATTAAAAGCATTTTTGTTCCTTACTCAATTATTTTATGTATTATGAAATTTATATAAATTTAAAATTAATTAACATGTTTTTCTAAAGTTTTAAACGCCATACTTTACTACAGTTAAAAATTTTAATATTTTGAAGTAAGTAGCTCTGTACCATCTGTCAAAAAGACACTGAAGTTGATCAATGAGCAAAAATTTAATATTAGATAAGCAGGGGTCTACCCAAAGACGAAAAACATAGCAAGGGGTCTATGAGTCAGAAAAGTTTGGGAACCTCTGATCTAGAAAGTGCATATGCGTAAGAGATACATGTGGGTTAAATTTGGTTTTATATCTTTAGGCCACAGGCTGCCACAAATCCCTGCTACTTTACCCTCTCATTTTGATACACTTGCAATCATTACCTGAATCCAGACTCCATTTTGCCATTGGTATTTTGTAGATATACATGATCATTCAAGTCAGATTTTGTTTCTTTGATTTCTCTGTTTGAATTAAGAATTGTATCTAATTATTTTCAATGTTTGCAAAACTATTTAGAAAGACATCAGTTTATAAATGCTCTTGTAAATGAAATTAGATTCCATTAACATTGTTTCTGTTTTTTTTTTTTAAATAAAGGAATAATTTTGCAATTTAAATTATACATGTGTGCACTTATAAACTTTTACTCTTGTTCACTAGTATAACAACACAGTTTCATTCATTAAATTTTTAAAACTTTATGTTTTACAAGAGCATATCAGGGAAAATTGGTAAAAAATGGATGTCTGCTAGAAGAGTTAAATAAAAATTCTGTGAATTATCCACAAACTTGTTATTTATTAGTTGTACCTTATCCTTGACTTGAAAAAAAATTGTGTGTGTGTGTGCATGTGTTTAAAAAAAAAATGTCTACAATCTTTTTGGCATTGAATTTAGAGTTATTAGCCCCCATGTTTGTACACCATACAGATAATCTGATTTCTCTACCACTTTTATTGTTTTGCCCATATTTTTCAATTTTTCATGTCAAATTAGATGGCATGATCATTATATGTGGGAGTGGTTGTCTACTAAATCATATTCTGTAAAATTTTTGTCTTTCTATTATGATTTTATAGTCTTTTTTTATTATTCTTACATGTCTTGGAAATTTTTTTTCACTGCTTAGCTTTTTTGTAAATATTTCACAAATCCTAAAGTAACTTTATAGATGTGGAAGTAATTGAAGCTATTTTTATCATAAAATAATGGCTTATTTTAAGAGAATGCAGCTAATTTAATCAGATTAAGAAATATTTGTAAATGAGTTTGTGAGCAGAGAAAAATTCTTAGATGATTTTGACATTAATGACACAGATAGCATCGGCCAAGCAAGGCACAATTTGTGAAATTAAATGAAAATATTCCGACTTCTTTTAACCGAAAATATAAAAATTAACTTGAATATATTACGACAGATAATATTTAATTTTATGAAACTTTTCTACAAGATTATTTTGTTTCGGGAACAAAGATATACTGAATAACACATGTAAACCACTCTTTCATTCCAGAAGCAAAATGATTGTATTTGATAAATGAAATGCAGGTATATTTTTTGATTATGTTATTCTTCAAGGCATCACAAGAAAGCCGATATGGGTGGTTTTGAAGCAAGTAATATTCTACATCTACACCATTTCCCTCCCCACTCCCCAAAAGTAACATCAGATAATTTATTTTCAGTTAATTTATGGATATTTACAGGCAACAAAACAAATTTCTCAAAAATTCTCATGAGTGTTCCATATTGGCAAAAATCTGGCCTGAGCTAAAAACTCATTTTCAAGAGGTGATTACATCTGAATGAGATGCTAATACAAATGAGTCTTTATGATATAAACAAATAGGTTAGAAATACAATATTCCAATAAAGTAATCACATTTTGGAATAAAAACACACAGGGTTTGTGAATCAGTTTTGATATGCATGGCTTACGATAATATATAGTTGGAAAAAGGAGTATCTTTCATGAAAACTACAGACATTGAACATTTACAAAAACCATTAAAAATTGTAATGACTTTTATGCAACCAAATATGTATAAGTGATATTGCTTGATAACAAATATTTTACTATTCATCAAATGAAATAGCAGATCTCCCCATTTACTGCTGAACATATATAAAGATATGGAACATAAAAACTTCAAAGAGAGGGGATTTCTAAAGAAATGCCAACACAAGAAAATTAGTGGATGGCATAAATTGAATAGACTGAAATAAAAGAAATAAAGTATATAAATATATATATAGACATCTGTTAATCTATTTATGAAACATTTGTTATATAAAACACATGCCAGCAGGATATGAATTTACAGTTTCAATTTGATATTATCAACTGATTAACTGAAAGACATGCTGTAAAAGAAAAAAATATCATCTTACAAGGGGAGGGCACGACTAAGGAAATTCACTTGGGATCGAGACGTGGTGTAATAGTAGTACTCTTTTAGGGTGTTCACCCCTCAATGTGATTCCGTCGAATGGCCAGTCAATTCGGAGAAATCAGCCTTCGAAATTCATGCTTAGCTTTTATACAATTAAATTTTAATTTTCTACGAGTTCGTAGCTTGATTGGTAAATCGTCTGCTTTGTATGCTGGAGGTTACGGTTCGATTCCACGAGATCAACTTTTTTTCCTTCAATTCATTTAATTATTTTTTTAAATTAAATAAATTTTTTTATGAAAGGTTTATTAAATATTAAAAGATATTTTTTGTAATTATTTTCTATTTTATGAAATAAAAAAAATTTAAAATATATAACTTAAATTTCTTACTAGTAAAATTATTATTAATTATAAATATTTAAAATCATTATTAATTAAAAATATTAAAAGTAGTTATTAAATAAAAATACTTAAAATAATTATTAATGAAAATTATTAATAATTAAAATTAGTAATTTAACTATTATTTATTAAAATTAATTAATCACTATTTATACTAATTAATTACTATTTATTATAATTAATTAATTATTATTAAGCATTAGTATTACTAAGAAACATTATTAATTTATAATTAAAATTATTATTACTTTATTTTTAAAATTATTATTACTTTATTAAAATTATTGTTTATTATTAAAAATATGATTTGTTATTGTAATTATTATAAATTTATTACAGAAATTATTTAAATAAATTTATTAAAATTATTTATAAAAACTTTTTGAAATTAAATAAATTTATTTGAAAAGGACTTATTAAATATTTTATAAGATTGTAAAATAATTAATTTAATAACATATAAAAAAGACATATTTTTTAATTATATTAATTATAAAATTAATTTAATAATAATAATATATATTTTATAAATTATTTTATATTATATATAATATTTTATTTATAGTATATTGTATTTCACATTATAAAACTATTTGTAACTAATATTTTTTGTAAAATATCATTTAATATTTATTATATATTTTATTATAAATATTAGTTATAAATATAAAATATATTCATAAAATTTAATATAATTATTTATATAATCAAAGTAATTTTTTTATTTTATAAAATACAAAATAATTACAAAAAATATAATTTAATATTTAATAAACCTTTTATAAATAAATTTAATTTAAAAAAATAATTAAATGAATTGAAGGAAAAAAAGTTGATCGCGTGGAATCGAACCCTAACCTCCAACATAGAAAGCATACGATTTACCAATCAAGCTACGAACTCGTTGGAGAAAATTAAAATTTAATTGTATAAAAGCTAAGCATGAATTTCGAAGGCTGATTTCTCCGAATCGACTGGTCATTTGACGGAATTACATTGAGGGGTGAACACCCTAAAAGAGTACTACTATTACACCAAGTCTCGATCCCAAATGAATTTCCTTAGTCGTGCCCTCTCCTTGTTAGATATATTTACTAACTAAACTAAGAATAATAGAAAGACATTTTTTTTAGGTGAAGATGATTTTATGTACAGAAAAAATTAAGACTATAAAAGACTGTTCCATGTGTGTTCACGGAATGACAATGGAAAGATTTAAAAAAGAAATGAGATATTTTGCTCAGCCAGAGATATATCACACTATATTACATCTTTAAAAATAGAGAAATAGGATCAGGAATTTGTAGTAATTATCACTGAAAATAATTGTAAGTAATGAAAAAGGCTTTGATGCAAGAATGAAAGAAAACTTTATGGGAGAAAAATGTTTTAACTGCAGTAAAAAAGGTATTCTAAATGTTTAAAAATATTAGGAATGTTTAAATTTATTAAAAATTTTCTTAAAATATAAATGAATAACAAAAGTTGTGACTTTTTTTATTGAATTCAAGGAAAAAATGAAAGTGTTATGGAGTTAATTAGAGAATATATATGGAAAAACTTAAATATGTTATAATTATATCCAATTCCCTCTTTTGAGCTCTAGAAATATTTTTAACATTTTTTTTTCACTTTAAAAAGTAAATGGAGATTATGACTTACTGAAGAATTAAGTTTCATTTATTCTCAATCTATACCATGTTTTTCATCATAACAATAAAAAAAAATGTAGTTTTGATTTTTATGAATTATTTATTATAGTAAATCTAACATTAATCAGATAATTTCTTGGAAAAGTTAAATAAATGACAGAAAGACCAATTACTTTCAGAAAATAAATATAATTAAAGCAACTATAAAGTTTGTTATATTACTACTTGTTTTTACAGCTTTCCTATAAAAGTTAACTACTGATAAATCATAAAAAAGATTTTAATAAGGCATTAAAACATTGTATGATACTTCAGAATATCTCAATGTATCAGTATACAGGCAAGAAAGTCATCCTATCATATAAATAACATTCTATCATTAGCAAAAAGTTATATTAAATTATTATTTATCATTACAGGCAGTATATAACACCATTTAAAAATAATTCAAGAATGCAAAAAATATTTTAATTAGCGGAACTTATATGAAATTTAAAGATGAATCACTACTTTATGAAGAGCTGTCTTTCCATCACTATCACAGATGCAAGGATCCGCCTTGTATTGAAGAAGGAGAGAAACTATGTTTGAATGGCCAAGAAAAGCTGCTCTGTGCAATGGTGTTGCTCCTCCATGTGTTTGAGCATTTGGATTTGCCCTATTACCTAACAGAAGTTTACATGCTACCTCTTTTCCATTTCTAGATGCATAATGCTGCAAAACAATACAAATTTAACATAACGTTGTTTAAAGTAGAACTATTTATCTGAATACATAAAGGCATAATAAAAGGAGTTATATACAGTGCATCAAATAAGTTTTAAGACTGGGTCTGTTAAAAGAAATGGAAACAAGAAATTAATTCCTGTTTTGGTTTTTTATTCAAAATAGGACCCTCGACTTCAATGCACTTGTTACAGTGATTTATTAATAAATTGATCCCCTGTTATAAATCACTTTGTGGAATGGCCAGCAAAGCATACATTGAAGCTACTTGTATGGTTGAAATATGCTCAAAATAACACCATTTTAAGTTTTGGGAATAAGAAGTAGTCACAGGGTGCTAAATTAGGTGAATACAGTGGATGGTTCGACACAGACATTATTTTTTGCCCAAAATCAACAAACAATAAGGGGAATGTGACTGGGTCGTGTAACAAACTGCTTTTAATCCTATTTTCGAAAGAATGTGATGAATTCTGACTATCAAACACTTTAAAACAGCTAAGTTATATTGACCTGTAATTGTTTGTCCAGTTGGAACAAATTCTTTGTGAATAATACCCTTACTATCAAAGAAAGTAGTGAGTCCTGTTTTGATTTTGGATGGAACTTTCCTTGCTTTTTTTGGCTTGTGGCAAATTTTGTGATTTCCATTCTGCACTTTGTTCCAGGAGGAAACACTAGGTTGCATCATCTGTAACAATGGACTTCAAGAAGTTTGGATCATTTTCAGTGGCTGAAAGGATATCTCTGCAATGTGCACCTCTCATTGTCTTTTATTCAAGGGTTAAAGTGTGTGGAACACATTAAGTACACACTTTTGTTTTGCCCAAATTTTCATGCAGGACGGTTTGAATCGTTTCTTTGTTGGTGTTTAAAGAGTATTCCATCATTCTCAGTGATGCACAGCGATTGTTTGGCACAAAACTTTATACTTTCTCAATAATTTCAGGTGTCCTAGGTACGCTGATAATCTTCTACTGTATATCTCTTCCATTCAAAAAATGTTTGAATCATAGAAAAATATTTGATATACTTAAACAACAGTCACCATAAACTTGTTATATGAGTAGGTATGTTTCTGAAGCAGTTTTACCAAGTTTTATGTAGCATTTAATTACAGCTTTTTGCTCCATCTTAAAAAAATCAACATGAAAAAAATTCACTTCTGTAATGAATGCTCATATTTTCTCAATTACTTAAATAAATGTGCACAACTTGTTGGCAGTGTGCCAGCAGACAATGAATGTTATGACCCTTGCATATTAACAGTCACAGCGCCATTACAACCAGGACTCTGGGATGAATCTTAAAACTTATTTGATGTACTGTGTATTAGAATATGTAGATGTTTTTCATTGAAGCACATATTAGCTAAAATATATTCACATATTTCAACCAATTAAAAAAACAATTTAGAATACTTATGAATGGATTTTATTGATTAAAACTGACAGAAATTGATAATCTAATTGTTTATTTGTTGTTCCTATTCAGTTTAGTAAGAGATAGCAGATTTTATGATATTTAAATTTATTTTGTGTACATTTATGTTACAGCTGCATGTGTTTCACTTAATTAAGACATTTCTTTTTCAATCATATTTTTACAGAAAATTTTCATTGAGAATTAATATAAGAATTAATTCCTGTTGAATATATGAAAAATAATTTATTACACACATTTTAAGTAAATTAAACAACAAAAATTGGCTTTATATTTTAAGTGTTCATAATCAATATTAAACAGAAATCTTATATTCTCAAAAACTTTATAATACACACATGATAAAATAACAATCAATACTTTTAGGAGACTTTTAAAATTTGGCTGACACAGAATATAGCATTTTTAAAATAAAGTTGTACTTAAAAATTTTTCGAGTTCAACAAGTTTTTGTTTTTTTTTAAACTTAATCTTCATGAGTTGTACAAATAAAAAGAATATTTCTTAACAAAGCACTGTGTGATTTTTTGTGAATCAGTTTAATTAATATTTGCTTCAGCCGTCATTGCCTTATTATCAGCAGAAAATTTTTTGTTATCAATAACAAATTACAGCAAGTTTCGTTTCATTTCATTTCCAACAGATCTCGTTTAGACAGATATCATTCTAATGTATCTCATATTAAGAAATTTTTCCAAAATAATAAGGTATTAGTTGCTTACTAAAGCTGTATATCCAGATGAATCAGGAATCGAAGGATCTTCTCCTTTGTCTAATATTGATTTGAGCTTTTCAATATTTCCATCAAGCGCTATAAAGTTTTGATATAAATAAATAAACAAATGTAATGACATTTCTTATAACAAATGAAAATTATTATTTTACCTGTTCCCCATATGCCCTTTTCAAAGGCTACTTCATCAAGAGATTGTTCAACAGCATATCTATGTGAACCGTGATGACCATAGCATTCATGGGCAGACATTGTTTATAATTTTGTAATATTTTTTCTCGCGGGCGTCTGACACACAGCTTGGAGGAACTCTTCACAAATTCTGCCCACAACAATATTTTTACAGGTTACAGATCCATCAAAAACATGGATCAGTATAAAATGATAAGGGTAATAGATGGATAATGAAAAGTGTGTGTTGAAATGAAAAATGTTCATAGAAAGAATATTTTTATTGCTTCTGCTTACATTCTGCAATAAACTACGTTAAACACGAAAAAGCTTAAGAAGACATATTTATTGGTTAACACGAAGAAATATGCAACATTCCGACAAACTACTAGGTATTTTGATGTATTTTTTCTCTTATCATGAAACGGAAATCACTTAACACGAAAATAATCCTGTTCTGGGAATGAACAAAATACGGAAAATATTAGCCAGATTGGATCGGCTTACTGTATCATTGGAAGAATGCGTTGCAGTAGATGATGATAATATGTATACAGCCCCAATTTTGGCAGACAACGACACATTTTGGAGTTTGTTCAAAAATAAAAAAAAAAAAAAATAAAAAATTGCATTAAAGCAGATTCCGACGACGAAAATGAAAATGTAGCTCCTGTTCCACGTCATCCGAAATGAGGAACACCATGAAAAGTGTGCACAGTTATTTACACGCACATTCCAATGATGCAATGGATAACAGAATAGAGAGGGCCGTGGGTAGCCTAGTGGTTAGAGCATCGGACTCCAGACCGGAAGGTATGGGTTCGATGCCCGCTGCCACCAAATACACACGGAGTACATGCTCGTTAAATCAATGGGTCCGAAAGTCTTGTTCGCTGAATCACGAGTGCAGGGGACTAGAGAATATTTCCCTCCCCTTCAGTTCCATGCCTAAATGGTGGAGCTTGGTGGTGTCGCCATCTATCGTCCCTTTGGGGAATTTCGCCAAGCTAATTCGTACTGTCACCTATATATTGCTCAAGGCCAACGACAGGCGTACTTCTAGCCCCTTGCCACGATGTATTTCATGGGCCTCGATCTGACTATGCCAGACAGGTGGCATTAGCCACAACAACAAAATGGAGGGTATCAAACAATTCGTTAACAATTTGAAGCTAAAAAGAAACTTATTATTTTTAAAAAGATCAATAAATGTTTTATTTTTTGAAATCTTAAAAATTTCGAATAAATTTCTTTAAGGTATCTGACTACGTTCGGAACCGTGATTTTGCAAAAGCGCATAAATGGAGAATTTTCATGATATTCAGTGTCACTTAGATTAGAATACATGTATATAATTGTTTTAAGGACATTTTGACAAAAAAATTTATTCAAATACAATATTTTGGAAAAAAATTAACTTAGAATAACCTTTTTTCAAAATGTTCTCCTTTTGTGAAAAATGCTTCTATTATAATAATACTTTGGCTGCATATAGCTCAGATCTCTCTACAGAGGCTCAACTAGAATTTTTTAAATGTATAACATAGAAGTGGGTTTATCCCTGTTTTGAGACAACAGAGGGGAGAAATTTTAAGAAAAAAACCGTTGATAATTATTTCACTTGGTTGTAACTCTGAAAATAATGTGCATTTTTCAAAAATCATAGTTGAGCCTCTGTACAGAGGTCTGCACTATTTACAGGCAAGACATTATTATAATAGAAGCATTTTTCACAAAAGGAGAACATTTTGAAAAAAGTTTATTCTAAGTTAATTTATATATAATGATATATATATAATGATATATATATATATATAATGATTTATGTGATTTAATATGTTCTTCAGAACATATATATTCGAAAAATTTAAATAGTTCTTGGGTTTAATATCATTTTATTAAATATGAGGTGCCAACGGTCAGCTCATAACAACAACAACGCAATCAATGATATACAGTTACAGTATACAGTTAACGAAGTACACATTCTGTTACATTTATCATGACTTACATTAATTTTAAAAGAAGCAAAAGAGATAAAATAAGTAGAAATATACTTACTTCTCTTGTGGAAAATCCACTGGAAAAGTACGAGTACCAGCACTTAAAGAAATGGAATATACCAGGTATTTAGAAGTGCTGGGAAAAGCAGAAAAAATATAAAAAAGGGAATGAGGAGGAAATGAAAATAAATAAATAAGAATAATAATTGTTGAAAAACTAAAAAATTCTAGTAAAAAAAAAATGAAATTACTATCAGGATGTAGAATGATTAAAGATGGAATGTTATGAAAGGTTCCTTAATCCAGACACTGTAGTATTACAGGGACTAGCTATGGTGAGATGTTGAGAGAACAATTTATTTCAGCATTTCAAGAGAGATATTGTTTATAAACCACGATGTTTATGCAAGATGGAGCACCCACTCACATCGCTAGCTAAACCTCTTAAAAAATTGCTTCATGATACCATTGGTGCGGACCGAGTCATAAAAGCAGAGGTTTCAAAAACGTTTGACCCCCACTTTCACTGGACCTTAATCCTTGCGATTTTTATCTGTGAATCTGAAATATATGGTTTATAGAGAACGACATGCTTCTGCTGCTGAATTGAGAAATCTAGCATAGAGAGACACGTGAAGTATGTTACAACAGAGATTTTAAATGTAACGGGGTGGATCATGCTGTTTTACGTTTTCAGCAAGTGGTTGCATCTGGTGGTTCGCATATTGATCACATCATGTGATAATTTCATTGAATAAATAATGGTTTAATTGTTTTCCAAAGCATCTTTACGGATTGTTTAATTTGTGATCTTAATTTAAGTTAATTTTTGATTACATGATACTGTGAAAATCAAATTACTGATGAGAATTGTATGGAATTTGGATAAACTGGAAGGGATGTTGATTATTTGCTAATATATCTCTTAGAATGTCCTTATGCTCTGTCTATCGGTTTTGGAAGTTGTATATTTCACTGGTCTATCGGAAGAAAATAGTGATTTTTTTCTTTGCATATTGAACTTGCCTATGTTCTGAAATGTGTAGATACAAAATTTTACTGGGATATTCACGGTAGTTTTCTCTCCAGCACCCCTTGAACACTTGCAGTTTAATAATGGCCACCCTTTATATTGTGTGTAATGATCCATTAAGACTCTTTAAGTACAAATATTCTTATATTTCTGATGCTACTGAGTTTTTCATTGAAATTAAAGAATGCGTATTATTCTAGATTTACTTTTCAACCAAACAGAACTTTCTAATACATATGCCATACAAACTCAAACTCAGTGTTGCAACAGCCCATGACGGCAAGGGCCTACTGTGCCCATCCCAGTATACGTGTACATTGGGCTCTGAGGTGCATGAGCAGATGTCTAGATCAGGTGGTCAGTCTGAAGAGAGACCTCCAGTGTTTAAGTCCCCAAGTATGCTTGGTGTTTATTTATCAACTCACTGCAGTAGGGAGGAGTCGACCTTGCCTAGCTCGGGAAAAGAACCCGGACCTGTGGTGTGGAAGCGCGATAAGCTACCACTCGACCTCTAATACATCATACAATAGAGAAAATTTTGAACAGCTAATTAGCATAGGTTTCCGTTTTATAACCATCCATTTATGTCTTTTCAGACATAATTATTCAGATAATGGTATATTTATACTCTTGATATCTTAATTATAATTTACCATGTAATGTTAATCATTTTACTTTTATTAAACCAAAATTCTTCTAAAATTAATTTCTTACTTGTTTTCACAATGAAAGATGCTAATTGTATTATGAATTACCTTTTTAAAGGATCATTTTAAAATACACTGCTGGACACCGTAAATGCAACACCCTGAAGGAAGCATGCAAATAACATGAAATTCACAACATGCATTAGCGGAGGTGAGATATGCAAATAATTAGAATTTCAGCGCAGACACACATCACGCGCGCCAGTGGCGCCACCTCAAAGCGCTACTTAAAGCTTGGAGATTTCAACGATTTCAAGTTCGGCAATTGTGTTTTTCTTGTGGTTTTTCAAAAAACGATCAGTTATGTCTCGTAGAAAACAGCGATCAGCTTTTGATCAAGTATCCGAGTTCGACAGAGGAAGGATAGTGGCCTACCGAGATTGTGGATTATCTTTCAGGGAAATCGGTAGTCGTGTTGGACGAAATCAAACAACTGTAATGCGGATATGTGACCTTTGGATGCAAGAGGGTACGACGGACCGACGTGGTCGATCGCATTCACCTCAGTGTACCACTTGACGTGAGGATAGGCAAATTGTGTGCATGGCAGTGACGGATCACTCAGTCACATCACGAACCATAGCACAGACCTTTGAGTCTGTAACACATCATTCAGTGTCTGCGCGTACCATTCGACGACGTTTACAGCAAAGTGGTCTGTCCGCAAGACGTCCATTGATTGGTATACCCTTGGCACAGAACCACAGATGTCTCAGCCGCCAATGGTACGATGAAAGAAGGATGTGGGTGTCAGAATGGAATGAAGTTGTCTTTACTGACAAGTCACGCATCTGTCTGCAACACCACGATGGTCGGATTCAAGTCTGGAGACACCGTTGAGAGAGGACGCTGAACAGCTGCGTTATGCACCGCCACACT
>BMAV01001204.1:703908-731955 GCA_019973955.1 Trichonephila inaurata madagascariensis
GTTGCCACGCCCCCCAAAGCGAGAGCGCCCCACAGTTTGAGAAACGCTGCTGTAATTAATTTGATCGACGGAAACATGCTGACAAATCTGTGGCAAGAATTAGTTTACCGATGGGCATTTGTGCAGAATAACGGAAAGGAAGCCACATTAAATATTTGCGATAATGGTAAACTTGAACTATTTCTCTATCTCACAACAAAGTGTCTACTTTAATTTTTTCCCAATGAATTATATATATACATGCAATAAATCATTCTTTTTACAAAAATAATTTGTAGACATCCTGTACATAAGGGAAATTCAGACGAATATTATGTATTCGTATTCATACACCAATATTTGTATGTAGTATAATTTAAAAATTAAATAAAAGGTTATTAGTTTAATCAAAAGAAAACAACCCACATTAAAAAAAAATACAGAAATATATGAATATTCAGTTGAAGACTTTAACTTTATAATCACGTTATTTCATTTTTTTTAAGTTTAATTAATGCATTATATAATTTAATAATTATATTAAATCTTATAAACCGATAGAAAATTCGCAATTTCAAAATATGCTATTTTAGAATTAAAAAAAAAAAATGGAAATAACGTATGAATGCTATATTAAAACATATTCTGCATGAAAAAAAAACTTACTGATGAAATAGAGCTTATATAAAGGTTACATGTCTTTATTATTCTCATCTTCTTTGAAGAAGGCTCCGCCATTTTAAGAAATATACTTTTTCTAAATAAAAATGAATAAAATTAAAGTATATTGCTTTTATCAATCAAAATATAAGAAATACAAAAGGTAAAAATGTTATTTTCTTAGCCCATTTTTTTATTAAAAGATTGCATGTAAATTTTATGAAAATGATTATTTTAAATACAATCTTTTTGAGAAATGTCTCTATCTTCCTCATAAATCAAAACTTTCATTTTTATTAATCTTTTAAAAATTTTCAAAAAGCATTATTTTGATTAAATTACATTACTCTGATTTCCTCTACACTTGAATATTTTCTAGCCTACGAATTTCAGTTTTTTAAATAATTACATTGCCGGTTCATATTGAAAATGGGACAAATAAAAAAAATGACATCTCACACATTTGCTTTAAGAGTTCTTATTTGTTATTGGTCACTCTATATTCCTAGCATGTAAATATTAATCAGACATTTAATTAATTTCTACAAAGTAAGAAGTATTTAACAAAATAAGAAATTAATTTCCGTGTTACATTAATCTTTTCGATTTTTTTAAAACTTTTGAACTTATTATTAACATTAAGAATAAATATAATCAAGATTTTTATTTCTAATATTTACAAAAATAAATCAAATCTTCTGAGTGCGTGTGATCCATTTATTTCCTAATATCAGCAAATATACCCACTAACATTATTTTATGAGGTTTCAGAAGAAAAAATTGTTAAGTTGTAGTACTACTATAATTAAAATAAAACAAGTAATACATATGAAAAAAAGATTTAAGTCAATTCCTATTTAGGAAAACAAAGAAAAATTTTATTTTAGTTTCTTTTTATTAAAAAGGTACAATTAATATAAATATATATACACATATATGACAGAATCACAATATCAAGTGGCAAAACAGAAAGTGATTTTTCTTGCAGTTTTCCATTTTACTTTATATATAGGGTTTTGGGCTATTTTTTTTTGTTTGTTACTGCTTATTCACATTAACTAATTTTAATCATTCTAATAAAATAGTATGGTAAGAAAGAAATCACATACTCACAGAAATTAGGCTATCCCAAGAGGGATTCGAACCCACGACCTTTGGATTAGAAGTCCAATGCACTACTTCCTTTCTATATATGCTGTTGGACTGTTACTTTTGTTTGTTACTATTTACAAATTTTTTTTTATTTAATTAATGAATTAATATTTGAAAAAACTGTGTTAACATCAAGTGTCTTCCACTACAAGTTTAAAAGATTGCATTTGAACTTGAATGGATGAATAGAATATTAACGATTCAAAATTTGAACTATAGGTATATATATATAAATATAGGGAGAGAATAAACTAATAGTAGAGAGAGAGAGAGGAACTATATATAAAGAAAGAAAAATCTTAATTATAAAAAGAACTCGTTCAGAAACTAATTTTCTTCACATTGTGGTTGATGAAAGGAGTTCACATCAGTTGATTTTGTATTTAAAACTTCTTTTTTTCATCAAAAAGAAGCACCATTTTGATTATAATTTTATCATATGTAAATTTGTAAGGTTTCTTTTTCAAACATTTGTGATATATTTTCAATTGTTTATGAACATGAAATTTTTATGTGTAGTTTTTGAATTACTTGATTTTTAAATTAACGTTTCCTTAGCGATGTGTGAACGAAAGATATATATTAATAACACGCTTCACATAATTTTGAATTACGTTCAAGTGACGAGGACAATTTTTCTGAGTTAATACTGTGTTTTCTCTTTACTTCTAAATAACGCCACGTACATGTTTTAATATTCAAAAGCTGTTTTTTTTAAAAATCAAATTGAATAAAAATTTAAAAAAAGTATGAAGGTAAAAGTAACTTTATTTTTGATCAGTGTAATAAGCATTTTCTATCAATCGTATAAATTTTGATCTAAATAATTTTGCTTAGTATTTCTTCTGTCACTAACTTTTTTTTATTTAATTCTAATTTGGAAAAAAGAAGTTCCTACAGATAATTTTTACAAAGAAATTTCAGCAAATGTACTGGAATAAATAAAAGGCATATTGTCAAAAAATTCACGTTATAGGAGATATTTTATTCAACACTTAATTTTTTTTTTAATTTTAAGAGTGCTTAAAACTAACTTAAAATGACGTTCATAAGCAAATTAATTTATGATTGATATAATCTTCATGGGAAAAGTTAAATATTTTTTAGGATATAATCGAATATATGGAAACAAAATTGTAGTAAAGAAATTACATGGAATGCAAAAAGATATTGTTAATTTTTATTTTAATTCAAATAAAAAACAACGCAGCTTGAAATCAAATTATATTTTTTACACTAACTATTTAGTATGTCACTTTAGTTAACGTAACGCATTTATCACTAAGAAAAAATTTATTCTGTGGTAGTAGGGAATGAAACAAATCAATGGAACATAAAATAGATATTTTTGCTTTTTGCGGATTAGAAAATGTTAAAATAAATACGAAACACAAGCTATACAATTCATGGTTATTTTTTTATTTCTTATATAAAAAATAAACAAAGAAAATTCACTTACACAGACCAATCGAACAGATTTTTTATGTGATTTATAAGCTTAAAAACGTTTATTCATGATATAAGAAATTTTTTGGAAAATTTTTCAAAGATAGCCCTTTCACAGAGTTTAATCTTAAGAACTCGCTTAAATCTCTCGGAGTCATTTTGGCGCTGAATAAATCTTATCTCTAAATTTTGAAAACTTCTTTTTAAGGAGACGGGGCTGTTTCCATTCAGAGAGCACAGTGATTTAAGTGTTGTAAATCGTAATTACGTTGCGATAAGATGAGATAATGGTACAGAGTGACAATGTTATAGATCTTTATTTATATATAAATTTTTAGTTTACTGAAATGCTTTAATAGTGATTAGTCCTCTTTTTCTTAAACAAAATCCAATACAAAGAAATATGGCAATTGGAAGTTAATCATATGACATTTCTGTCACTTTCATTTTAAAAAGTCTAATCCTGATAACTGCTATATAAAACATTCACACATTAATGTAAAGACCACAACTGTGTGTTAATTGTAATCAATGAGAATATATACAAAATAAATATTAAACAGTTTTCAAATAGTTTTTATAATACTTCTAATACTGTTACGTATTTAAAATATTTTTTTCAATTTGATTTTTTTTTCTATTTTAGAGTTAAAGTTCTATAAAAATAACTCTAATACATCGATAAGAAAGAATATAAATATCTTCTTTTCGATCTTAAATTAAACATCAAAATGTATTTTATTAGTAAAAAATTTGATTATTTTAATAATTTTTTTTCTCAAATTAAAATTTTTACAAGCACAATATATTTAAATAGATGAAGAGTATTAACAATGAACATAAAAAATTATAACTTTTCCCTCATTTTAAGTTCCATCAACTGTTGTTATTTGATGTACTAGGGCTGTAAATTAAATAGGAGCAACTTAATCTAGAAATTCACAGAAGAGTGGGTATGCACTAATTAGATATGGAAGCAGAGATGTGCACTGTTGTCTATGTGTGTAGAGTGCCAGCAAGTAATATAAAAATTTTTTTTAAGTCTCAATTCCTACTTAGATCAACAAAGAAAATTTTTATTTTAGCTACTTTTTATTAAAATTAATACAAATATGTATATACATATAACAGAATCACAATATTAAGTGGTAACTAATTTTTATTAATTATCATTAAAGTATCGTATTGTTATCCAAAACAATCGTGTGTATAAAATTTCAGTTCAACTGAATGCTTTAAAACATGAGAAAAAAAAAACCTTTTTAAGTTTTGACACGAGTCGCCAAAGTGGTCCCTAAGTCGCTAAAAATGATGCCAACGTGACTGTATTTGTAATTATTTCAATAATTAGTTTTTATCAATTAATTTTCATTAATTATTATATAAATTATTGTATTGTCATCTAAAATAATCATGTGTACAAAATTTCAGCTCAATTGGGCTCTTTAAAATGTATTTTATCAACGATTGAAAATTCCACCAAGATAAATAAATAAATATATATAGAGTGGGAGCTAATAGTAGGAATTGAAAAACAATTGATCTAGTTAGAAGAATAGTTTTTGCATGCGTTAAAATGAAAATTTTTGTTTCCATCGCTCTGAAACATGAAAGGAGGTCATTGCTTAAAATCGAGGTTGCACGTAGCAAAAATGTAACAGAATGTTATCAAGGATTATTGGAAGTCTGTGGCGAAAATGCAGTACTGTATAGGACGGTTACACTATAAGTCGGATGGGGACACGATGTTTTGTTCGGGTCGGAATGAAACTGCGGATTTGCAACGCACAATTAGGTCCTCCATTCCTCAAGATCCGAGTAACATCCTGAGCGGTAACCTTTCCATAGACTAGTGATTCTCAAAGTGGTCTATACAGACTCCTAGGGGTCTATATAGACCTGCAAGGAGTCCACGTCAGCAAAAAAATAATTTGGGGGTCCATGAGATGTAAGGGAGGTCTATGATAGTAACTCTCATTAAACTAGATCGTGATTTTGAAAGAAATTTAATCAAGTGGAAACCAAATTTTACCTATTTAATATATTTATTTACTATAATGAGGTTAATTTACACTGACAAAGGGACAGCATACATTTTATTAAAAAAAGGACCATTTCAGCGTTTCTCTCCATAGTTAAGCTAAAGAGTTCCCGAATTTTCTCAATTTGTCACAGACAATCTGTCAGGACGTTTTAACCTACGTTCAAAATTTAAATGCCTTATATTCAGATTTTGAAATCAAGTGTTAGAATGCTTTGACAATGCATGTCATATGATCATATGTAATTCATATGGTCACACTGAAAAAATATGTCACATTACAATAGAAATTGATCGTAATAAGCACTAACGAAGATCTTGATGTTTAGAAGTGGAAGCCAGAAATTTTGGCTTTAAAAGTCAAACCTGTTATTTGTCCCGAATTATAGAATATCGTGAGGAAGTGTTTTTAATTGCTTTTCGTAGTATGAAGGAGTTTCAGCGCTGTTGCTAATTCCCAAAACAAACAAAGAAAGAAAAACTGAAAATTGCTAATAGGGGAGATTTAAGGTTAAACCTGACAAGATTGATACCAAATATTGAAAATTTGATATTGTAGCACCAGATTTATCCCTCCCGTTAAAATCATTTGTTTATTTTTTAGTTATTTTATTTAACGGTTTTATTTATGATTTAATTTTTAATTTAATTAATTAAAATGCGCTTTTTAAATTTTATAAACACTATACTTCATTACAATTAGAAATTTAATTCTTTTAAAGTAGTAGTAGTACCAGCTACCAAAAAGACATTTAAAGTTGATAAATTTGCAAAAATTCAATTTTAAGCAGGTGTCTATCCCAAACCAAAAAACATGGCAATGGGCCTATGAGACAAAAAAAAGTTTGGGAACCTCTGCCATAGACTGTTAATGGACAAACCGAGAATTCTCATATGATAATTATTAATGATTCTCGTCAGTCGTCATTGGTTCCGTTCTTGAATGATCTTTTTCCAGCCGCAGCGATGTCGTAGATTTGATGTTTTACCGGATTCTTGATTTTCACGGTACAATCGTGAAATGATCGTACTTGAAAATCCAAATTTCATCACTAACTCAAAGATGCTATGCCCTATCTCTTGTGCGCCGAATATAACACCACGTTCAAACTTAATTAAATCTTGATAACCTGTCATTGTAGCAGCAGTAGCCTATCTAACAACTGTGCCAGACACTCGTTGTCTTATATAGGCCTTGCCGACCGCAGCGCCGTACTCTGATTGGTTCCATATATCTTTATTTACATAGGCATGCCTGTACCAGATTTTTGGTTCTTCAGCGTAGTTCCCAATGCTTAATATCTAAGCTTTTTAAAAATAACAGTCTGTCAAGTCTACTGGGATTCAAGCGGTTCCGCTCATCACTTGCAATGTTGCCGGCAATCAAAAAAAGGCTTTCACAAGGAACAGATGATCCCACGATACTCATATACATAATGGCTATTGAGCGAACGTGATTTATAAATAGTCTTTTTGTTCTTGCCATTAAAGTACAGGATTATACTTCAGGTGCACTACTGCCTGCGATAAATATTTAAAATCTTCGTTTTTACCAAATGTGCCTTAAATCCTTCGTTTTTAACCAATTTAATGGTTTTTATCAAAACAGAAAAAAAATCGAATGTCGATTTTCTAGGATGAAATATCGATTCAGTGAATCGATTCACTAAAGAGAGAGATTCATTAAGAGCTTTATACAATTTTTTTCTTTTAAATTACAAATAAAACCTTCATTTATATAACTAAGTTTTTTGTTTAGTATAAAGTTTGTGTGTGAAAACCTATTAAACAACTATTTCGATTAGAGAGGTTACGACAAAAACAAAATTTAATGATGATTCTCTTGATAAGTGGTGTAACTTTGTTACTATGTTTAGTATTAATTTCGTTTCCTATATAGAGGGGTGGTCAAACTGTGGACACGTTTAGAAATTTTTATGTTTTTTAATTTGTATGCTTATAGTGTATTTCACACTATTCAAAGTCGTTTGTATTATTCAGAAGAGAATATTGATGGCATCCCTCATCCTTCAGAGAGGAATGCCATCAATATTATCCAATTTAGTGACAAGAGCACAGATGATTTCCCTGTTATTTGCTATACTGATGGCATTAAAATTGATGCAAGAGTTGATTTCGCATTTGTTGTGTTCAGGAGTGGTGTTGAATCCGAGAACTTTCAATTTAGAATTCGTGATGAATGCACAGTTTTTGTAGCTGAACTTTTATGCTTAAACTTCACCGTTAAATGGATCACTGAACAAAATAGTTTCATCTCAGAATATCTCATTTGTACTGACTCTCTTTCCTCCTTGGATTCTCTTAAATGTATTTCTTCATCTAATAACATAATCGTCGAAATCCAAAAGCAACTTAAAAGCCTAAAAGATAAAAACATCTCAATAGATTTTGCATTTGTTCGTGGACGCACGGGCGTTCTTGCGAATGAGCGAGCCGATTGGCTTGCAAAGGTTGCAACCAAGCGCAAAATTGACATTGACACGTTAATATTCCTAAATCATTTTACAAGAGGATCACGAAAGAAAGAATCGTGAAGTCTTGGAACCAAAAATATCTCATTTCTAACAAAGGGAGCATAACAAAGAAATTTTTTCCAACCATTAATAAAAGACTGTCATGTCATCATTTTTACACTAACTACAAAATAACCCAATTTCTCACTGGTCATGGTAATTTCAAAAGCTACTTGAAGAAATTTAATTTAGTTCCGACATCTTCCTGTGATTGTAATATTGGAGGCGAGGAAAATGTAGAGCATGTGCTCCTTCTGTGTTCCAAGTTTGCCAGAGAAAGAAAAATCCTAAGACTGGCTTTCAAGGGACTTCATATAAATTGGCCTCCGAATTTTCAACAACTTCTTTCTACTAGAAATGCTTTCAAATATTTTTGTGAATTTAATGCAAATATTTTTATTTCTTCTTAACCTCAATATATATTTTTTTATTTTATTTATTTATTTTTTTTGCTTCACCTGAATGTGTGTTTATTACTTACTTCTGTAAGCCCCGTGTGATACTTTGTGGTGCACGGGGATTTATAATTGTTTTCAAAAAAAAAAAAAATTCTTAATTCAATACGAAAATCAAAATTCAAATATTTGCAATATAAAAAAATTAAGCGCAATAATTATCGATATACATTCGATACTGTGATAGCAGTGAGTTATCAGTTCTTTGTAGGGGAACCTTCATTTTTTTTTTATTTCAGACTTACATCGATGTTTCATTGAGCTGACTATAGTTTTAAGTTCTTTCGTAATTACACGAGGCCAGGAAACAATTATAACCTAAATTTGTTCCTTTTTATTTGATGGGCACCTCATTCGAACAAGTTTTCAAACGGTGACACAAGTTTTCGATAGGATTGAAATCAGGACTGCTTCCTCACCAGAAAAACAACTCAAAGCTCTTCGTAGGAAACTACTCTTTCGACAATTTTACTGTGAAGCAAGGAGCAGAATCCTGCTGAAAAATAAATGAAGCATTGTTGGGAAAAAAATCCCTGATGGAAGGTAGAAAAAAGCTCTAAAATAATGTCAATGAGCTCTAAAATAATGTCAAAGTACTTTTTGGCGATCAGTGTACCATCGATGACGTGAAAGTGACCGATATTGTTGTGGTCTTTCAATAGCTCCATTTAAATTAAATTGAGTCATACTCAACAAAAGAAGTGGCCTATATTTTTTTAACTCTGTTTGTTTCAACGGCTGATAGCCATGTTATTTACATTCTCTCTTTTAGCGTGGGCACACCCCGTGGTTCACTTCATTTCACTTCGCAGCATTTGCGATGCGATGTAAACACAAACAACTGGCAAGGTGCTCAACAGATATCATCAGCTGACATGCATAACCAAATCATAAAACTAAGTGGATTCTTCACAGTTGGTTGCCTGAATGCAGTCATGATGTAGCTTTTCTTATATTCTACGTCTTACATATTTTCGACCATTTTAGTTTCATCGCTCCTAATAACTTTTGTGACCACTGATAATCTATCCAGTTAATGCAGCGATACTCAACTTGCGGCCCACCGAGCCTTTTTAAGTGGCCCTGTCAGGGCTCATTGCTCTGAGAAATTAATTATTTAAGAATATTGTATTAAATATTTTGTGGGAAATTCTTTCTGAAGAAATCAAGTATATCAATTTTGCTTTTTGCTGCCGGTGTCGTACGGGTACGAATTGACATTCTTTTTCTGTTTTTAACGGTTACGGTTGGCGTTAACAGACAGCAGTGTATTTGCGATAATTTTATGGGTGGAACTAATTTTTAACTGTTTTTCATATCTTGCAAGCGAAAAACATTCGAAGAAAGTACATCGTGTTAAGGCGATTGGGAAGCTCACTACTTTGTAGTGAAAAGCAAACATGAATCAGTAGTTGTTTTATTTGTCACGAAAGTGCTGTATTTAAAAAATACCAATAAACAGGAATCATCGAATGACACTTTTCCTCGAAGATCTCTTTCTAGAGGTGATAAATAGGCTTTCTTGAATAATCTTTGCAACAGCAACAAAGTGTTTGGTCAGTGGTAATATCAAACAAAGACATATCCTATGAAGTTCGTTATGTTATTGGTGATCATATGAAACCGTTTATACTGATGCAGAAATTGTGAAGGAGTGTTTCATAAATGCTTCTAATTCAGTGTTAGAGACAAAAATATAACATAATAATTAAAAATAAAAGCAAAGTAGAGGGGTTGTTATATTTTGATCATTTTAAATTTCGAATCTTATTTTTGTCTTAAAGCATTTCTCCATCCCCCCTTCTACATTTATCCTCATGTTGCGGCCCGCGTAAAATAGCTAACATATGTATGCGGCCCAGCAGAAAAAAAGGTTGAGTACCCCTGAGTTAATGTGCTTCTTTGCCCACGGTAGTCAATTTTTGCGGTGCTGTAAACTGAAATAAGGCCTTTTTCTAGGAGTTCTTCTTGGTCTAACATCTTCTAATCTTCTCCTGCTTGTTCTTGAACTATCTGAAACACTAGCATCATTCAAATCACTTTTGATGACCGTTGATGACATTTTTCTCTCTTGGAGATACAGTCTTTTTATTCTTCTGTCATTAACAGACGTAGTGCATCTTTTTCGTTCTTTTCGCGATGGATTTTTATTGAATTTGGGTTCTAATATCTTAAGCAAATTTTTCAGACTCCAGATGTAGTCACTGAACCTCCCACCTATCTTGCAATTTCAAAATAGGAACATTCCTTGTAATACAATAATTTTACATACCTTTCTAGTTGCCCAATCTACTTTTTTATTTAATGGCATTGCTTCTTGACTAAATATTATCGTCCTGGCTACAAACAGACTTGACCTCAATTTTATAGAAAATTGGTAATACTGTTTGAAAACTCTTGTCTTAATGAGGCGCCAACCAAATAAAAATAATCTTATTGAAGCTACAATTGTTTTCTGTCATCATGTAATAACGAAGGAAGAGCTTAAAACTTTAGTCAGCTCAATAAAACCATCACTGTCCAGCTGTAAGGAAAAATAAAGGCCACCTTAGTAAGTACTGATAATTCATTGCTATCATTAATATCTAATGTGTATCTTTATAATTATTCCAGCTTAGCTTCTTTTATGTTGCAAATATTTGAATTTTGATTTTTGTATTGAATTCAGTACTAAATTCTCTTCAAAATGATTTATACGACTTTGCATACGTCGTAACACTTTCTATAAGAATACAGTTTAAAGAACATAAACATTTTCAAAAGTGTCTTCAATTTTAGCCACCACTGTATATTTCTACACGCATAAACATTTAAATTAGATATAATTTAAAATGCATTCAGACTTTATATAAATATATTTACAGTAATAAAGTTAGTTAACTTTAAAGTTTGCAAAAATAATCTATTTTAGATTTCTAGACAATTTTCGTTTTTGTGTTTGATTATGCCTGAAGAGAACTTTCAATGAACGATAAATACCGATATGGACTATTGTTAAATGTTAAACAAAGGTAAAACGCAGGTCAAATTTTGGTCATACGTGCATGAAAAACGTATATAGATTCTATAATGCTTTGTAGGAAGGAAAGTTAATACATCTACTTTTTATGACTAACATAGAATAACATAGAATACTTTCTAGGATCAGCTAGAAATGAATAACAGCTTATCAAGTGTGGCAGGTGTTAAAATAAAGATTAAGCCTTTTTTCGAATGAAAGACAGAGTGTTAAGATCTGTGCTGCTTTAAATGAATGAATGCCAATATGAAATGCGTAACTAATTTTCTTCCTTTACTGTTTTACTCGATTTTAATTAGCGCCCATGTAAAACAAAGTAAGTATATTTCTGGATTTCAAAATTCTAATGTTTTAAATTACTTTTTTAGATGTTATTTTACATTTTACTGATATATTTTGTCGAAAGTTATTAAAAATTCATTTTGGTAATCAAGATCTCTCTGACTCTAATGAGAAAAATCCTAAACTTTTGTTCTCAAGATCTCTATAAATTATAAGTTTGCACTTTTTTTACTTTTTTTTTCTAATATGGCAGGAAGAAAGTTTAATTTTATAAATGTGTTATAAAAATTTATCGCACTAGTAAGATATGCAGTTTTTAATCTCAGGAATGCTGAAATCTCATCAGCTAATATGAGTAGAAATTTTTAAAGGTCAATAATTATTTGTTACATAAAGTATACCAATATTTTAAACCACCACTATGAAAGCTATTATGAGAATAGTCAAAATATTTTTTTAAATCTTTGGATATAAAAACTCGTAAATGCGTTAAAATTAACTTGCCAATGGGAAGTAATAAGTTATTTTTAATAAATTTTAATTTCAATAATTTATTTGAGACATCAGAATGCAGCAATTCTCTTTGAAGTGTCTATTAACTGTATTTAGGACTTAATACCAATTGCAACATCAATAAATCAGTTATAGCATCAATAATCAAAGACATTTTCTCAAATCATACACGGAAAGAAGGAGCTACAAAAGATACTAAAGACATTTTTTTAGATGTACTAACATTCCTTCCTTTTTCATTAACAAGTCATTATCTTGGTTGTTATTATTTTTTAAAAAAAATGTTTTATTTGCAATGTTAATGCAAAAATGTTTTATTTTTTTATTTTTGTTAAATTTGTTTGTCTTAAGACAGGGGTGTCCAACATGCGGCCCACCGGCCTCATGCGGCCACCAGCACGTAAATTGCGGCCCACCGACTCTTTTTTAAAATTTATTAAATATCAGGTTTTTAAAGTTTTTCCATTTTGAAATTTATTTGAGGGGAAATTTATATATATAAATATACGATGTATTTGCCTGTTACCTGTTCTTGTTTTAAAATAATCCTTTTTGATAATAGAAATGTCCTTTAGATTAAAATAGACTTATATTTTGTCAAACAGTTACATTTGATTTTTCTATAATAAATTACTTTTTTAATAAATTCCGAATTGCATTATGTATATCCTTTACTCTGGATGGTACATTTTTCTCTGTGTGTGCGACTTTAGTTCTCCTTTTCAGTTTGGAGTGCCCAAAAAGCAAGAGGCAGTCGGAGATGTTTCTTAAAGTTTAAAAAAATATATTCAGGACGGTTAAGATAAAGAGCAACGTATACTTAACCGTTTGCGAATGACAGCCCAATCAAATACAACAATGAGTAACGAAAGATCAATTCAAAAGGAACACACCGAAATTTTCAAGAAAATGGCAACTGTAATATTTTAAACATTATTCGATCATTGCATTATTATATTATGTAAACATTATTATATTATCTAGGTCTGTATTCATGAAAAATAATGTAAACAATAATAATAATTCATTCTGTTTTAAATTTTCACCCAATAAATGTTTTTTTGTTTTCAAATCTGATATAAAGGTACATAATTTTATGTGCGGCCCGCGAGATTATAATGTTTTTCCGAAGTGGCCCGCAAGGTCATTTGGGTTGGATACCCCTGTCTTAAGGAATAAAATAAGAAATAAAGAATTCAGAAACTTAAATTGTAAATTGCTGAATTTTCAATAAATGGACTCATTTAATTCACAACTGCAAAATTCTTTTTTCTTTTTTTTTCTTTTCAAATTTCAAAAAACTTCGCGTATAAAACATTTTTTATTTTAACTACATCGTTAGTTTATCGATTGCGTTCTTCATTTTAACAATGTATAATTTGTACAACACGAAATAAAATAAAATAAAATGAATGACTCAATACTATAGAAAATGAATTGTAAAAATCGAATTCATTCATCTTTCAATGGATATGTATACTTTATTTGAAATGCAATATCACAAAGCTTATATTTTCATTGAAAAATCAATTTTCTTGCTTATTGTTTCTTTTTACCATTATCACCTTTCAAACACCAATTTTTTGTTTCTTTTGAATCTGTTGTCTTTCTTAGTTAAAATACCTCTTTTACTAGATAAATGAAAATGTTGAAATATTGAAAAACTATAAGCACAATTACGACATTAATACGACTGAAAATTGAAAGTGTTATAAGAAGTTCTAGGAATATTGGAAATATCATTTAAGTGATGGATAAATTTGAAATCTCAGTGCCAAAACTACACATGCTTAAATACTAAAACTGTTTCCTTTTGGAATTGTTCATGAAGTAGCATTGATTAGACTGTAAAAAATTAATGAAAGAAATTAGCTAAAATTATGTGTAAAAATGATTAAAAATAGATGTTGTTGGGAAGATAATGTTTTAATTTTAGAGTCGATAATATTCGTGAATAGTTTTTGAAAAAGGAACTGTGATTTTATTAGTTAAAAATTGAAAATAAAAATAACTTTGAAAGTATGAATTTTAATAAAATATAAAGTGATACGAAATTTTAAATTTCTTTCAAATTATAGGTATTGCTGGGAAAAGTCTCAATAAAATGAAATGTAAGTGTAATTTTTTAAAATTTTTAATTAGTTTAGTTTTAATAACATTAAATATTTAAAAATGAATCCTGGAAAACTACCATGCTGGGCATTTAAGTATCAACAGAATTTTTTTTGTATTTAATTCACTATAATAAAAAAATAATTTCTATTCTTTTCTGATCTTAAGAATCTTAATGAACCTTTGGAAACCTAAAATCTTCTTAATATGACAATTTTGAGATTTTTACATTTTCAAATTGTGTAAATTTTAACCTTTCTAAGAATACTTTATTTTAACTTCTAGGGTAATTAGAAGTCCTTAAAATCTATTTTTAATTATTTTTCATTGAAACTGGGCTACGTCCATTAAATTGGCGAAAAATGTAAACAAAGTATTTTGTTTGTGCTAAAAGTTGAATGAATGAAGGAAATCAAAACATTTCATCCAGAATTGCTAAAAAAGTGCTTACATGGAGGTACATGAAAGTATAAACAACATAATATGGTTTCGTGTACCGAAGAAAATATTTGTACAAATAGAAGTATTGTCATTGGGTATATATGATGCAATTTAATCATTTAATATGGGAAATGTATTAAAACCAGAAATTTTGAGAAAACTTTATATTGAGTCTGGTGGCAATGCCTTAGGCAATGGAGTGCCTCGACAAACAGAGCCTGTTAAAGGTTAAATACTCATGTTTTCAAAAAACAGAGGAAGTTAGGAAAGAAAAAAAGATTGAAGAGAAAGAGAGGATGATGAGATTAAAAAAATGTAGATCATTTGTAGTATGGGGAGGAATGTTTTAATAAAACAGTAATCATACATTAAAATTCATTTACCTCAGAATGTAAATTTTTGATGTTCGGTGAAACTTTTCTGTGTGGGAAACTAATGTTTACAGGAATATAAGTTTTTTATAGCATATTTATAATGATGACTTATATACACTAAAATGAGCTTTTTGTAAAAAACTTAAAAATTTATTTTTTACAAAAATTTTTATGTGAAAAATGGGTCAAATTTCACTGTGTTTGATAAAATATTTTATGGATCATTAAAAAATTCAAAATTAGCTAAAAGCTCGTTTCAGTATAATGAGAAAGGTGTACTTTAATTGTGTGGAAAATTTCAAGCATGCACATATAACAGATTTTGAGAAAAAGTACATCGAAAACAGCCAATTTAACATTGTCGGTATAGAGATTTCCGACTCCTCTTAATCCTCAAAATGATATGTATGAACGAGGGACATGAAATTAGTTTTATTCGTACGCTGTTGGGCTGAATATTCATGTTTAATATCAATCCAACGTTCATTTTACAAAATATCATAAAATCGTGTTGATGAAGAAAGAGTTGCTATAACTTATTTTAGTATATGTTCAAATGATTATAAGATATGAAAAGAAGTTAAAACAAATGAGATAAATGATTTAGGGAGACGTTTTTATAGGCAATTATATATATATATATATATATATATATATATATATATATATAAATACTGAATAAGAAACCCTTAAGGAAAATATTAGTTAACATATAAATACCAATTATTTTTAGTTTTATGAATAATTTATTTATTGTTATTGTTTTATTTTGAAAACATTTTTAAAAAGTTTTCTTGTTTAGGTACTGTTTATAATGCAGCAATAAATGTTTTCGGTAAGTTTTGCTTAATTAAATAATTTATAAAATGTAATTTATTTGAAAATTATTCTGTTCTATTATTCATGCCGATGATAAACAAAACAATGGAAACACTTGGAATACATAAATTATTATTAATAAGGTGTTCTTTTATTTCATTAATATTGTGTTTGCCTGCCATAAACATAGTGCATTAGGAACAGAAATATTTAGAAGTGGAAAGTATATGTATGTGATATGTGTATGAGTAAGTGTACAAGCATATATATATATGTAAGAGGGGTATATCACAAAATAACCGGAATTGAACTATTGCACTCGCATGCTTTGTAATTATGAGTCGGGTTGTTAGGTTGTGTTTGTTGAGTGGTTTTCACAACCGTTACTGAGATCTGCGAATGGTTTTCCCTTTTAAATCTGGTAACGTGTCAACTGAAAACATGCCACACCCAGGTCATCCTTCGACAAGAAGAAATTATGAAAAAAAATGACAAAATCAAATGTGCAATTGATGAAGATCGTCGAAAGAACATTGATTAAATTTCTAAGGAAACGAATGTATCTCGAAGCACGTTCATGACACTGCTCCAGCCCCACAGCTTTGATGGTTCGACAGTTTTTGAAAAACATCATGCTTGTGTCTCATCCACTCTATTCAATTGATCTGGCTCCGTCGGACTTTTTATTTGTTTCCACGGAGAAAGAGAAGTCTAAAAGGAACGCGATTCAGTGATGTGGCTCTGTAGTAACTCTTATTTCTCAAGATATTCTTATAAAGAATCAATAATGTTAAAGTCTGACAACTGACACTATTTCATTTCATCTTCATATTCTTTACAGTAAATTTTGGATGCACTTTGTTATATGGATGGGAACAGTGTCTACAGGGTGTTCCAGAATGCCTTGTACAAACCTGGAAGGGAGGCAGAGAACATTGTGAAGAGGCATAATTACATAGGAAAGCATGGGTGGAAAGCGATAGGTGGCGCTGTATGTGAGCTCGAGTGGTTTCCTCATTTATGTCAGGGACAGCGTGCGATGAATCATTATCGAACGCCGAGTTGGTGGATATCCACTTCATCTACAGCCTATCCAAAGGAAATGAACGCGTTGATGTTCGGTTGTATAGGGAAAGATATCCAACAAGGTGGCAACCGAAACATCAAACGTTCGCTCGGATGCATCAAAATCTGGCGAAACGTAGATCTTTCAGATCCATGATTGATGACACACCCATTAATTCTGAAATGGACCTGGTGACCTGACCATCCATCGCTGCTGCTACGATCCGTGAAACACCCGGGAGTTTCGAACATGTTCACCAATCCATATCGCGGCGGTGTCATGCGTGCATACATGCCAATGGTAGCGATTTTAAACACCTCCTTGTAGATGCTTTAATGCAGATGTTCTCAAACTTTTTTTCTCATAGACCCCTTGCCATGATTTTCTTTTTAGGCTAGACCCCTATTTACCTAATATTGAAGTTTCGCACATTTATCAAATAAAATGCCTTTTTAACAGCTGGTATAGAACTACTTATTTTTAAAGATTTAAATTTTTGACTCTAATGAAGTATAAAGTTTAAAACTTAAGAAATACATGCTAATTAGGTTAAAATTTAATTACTATATAAAATAACTGATCATCAAACAAATTTTTATAATGGAAGGGATGAATCTGGTGCTCTTCAAGAACAAATTTTCAATATTTGGCATCAATCTTGCTAGATTTAACCTTAATTCTCCTCAGTTATTAGAGTCCAGTCTCTCTCTCTTTTTTTTTATTTTTTATTTTGGGGATTGGCAACCTCACTGAAACTCTTTCTCATTAAGAGAAGCAATTAAAAACTTCTTCATAATACTCCATAATTCGGGATAAATAGCATGTGTGTCTTTTTGAAGCCAAAATTATTGACATCTGTTTCTAAATTTTAAGATCTCCGCTACTGCCTTTTCCGATCCTTTTGCAATATGACAATTTTTTTTTTAATATGACCGTGTGAATTCATTGCCTGCTGTACTAATTACCATAGACAAAGCATTCTTAATCCCAGTTTAAAAATATGAGTATAGGGCATTTAAATATCGAACGCAGGTTAAAACGTCATTTTCCTGGAAGAATGTCTGTGGACAATTGAGAAACTAAGAAAATTCGAGACATCCTCCTTTAGATCCCATCCTTCCATCCCATCCTCCTTTAGATCCTTCCCATCATTCTGCAAGAAATGATGAAATGATGGTTCTCTCGTTTTAATAAAATTTATGTTACCAACTTTTGTAACTGCAAATTAACCTCAATAAATTTAGTAAATAAATTTGTTAAATAGGTATAATCTGGTTTCTTCTTTTAAAATTGTTGTCACGATCTGGTTTAATGAGAGCCACTATCGTAGACCCCTCTTTACACCTCATGAACCCCGAAATTATTTTTTTGCTGACATGGGCCCCTAGCAGGTCTTCATAGATCCCTGAGGGTTTGTATAGATCCCTTTGGGAATCACTGCTTTAATGTCGTACTTTTAATTTATTACTGTTTTTGTTTTTTGTAAAACAGAGTTTTACACTACATTCTGTTTAGTGGCCGTACTGTCTTTGTACCTCTTTGTCTTGTTAGGGTTACGTTTCAGCCCATGCTTGTTTGTATAATTGTGGCTCCTCAGACTGTTCTCCAGGGACGGCGATCTGAGATCGATTAATCGAAGAATCGATTTCTCGAGCTAAAAAAAAATCGATTTTTTAAATCGATATGCAGCACTGAATCGATATTTCATCTTAGAAAATCGACATCCGATTTTTTCTGTTTTGGTAAAAACAATAAAATTATTTAAAGTTTATTGAATGTACTATCTTTAAAACCCGTAATATTACGGAGTTGGCAGTTAAAGGGTTAATTTACTGGAAAGAACAAAAAACTCTATTTATCATTGCGTTCGCTCAATATAGCCATGATGTATATGAGTATCGCGGGATCTTCTGTTCCTTGTGAGCGCCTTTTTTCAATTGCCGGCAACATCGCAAGTGATGAGCGGAACCGCTTGGATCCCAGTAGACTTGACAGACTGTTGTTTTCAAAAAGCTTAGATATTAAGCATTGGGAACTATAAGCTATATTATTTATTTTCTAAATTTTTAAATGTAACAAATACATTTAGAAAATAAATGTCTTCTATTATACCTGATACACTGATATGGTAATAAAAGTAATTTTAATTATTGAATTCCCTGAACTAAAAAAATCCCTGATTTTACTGATAAGAGATCGTTTATTTTGGTATCTTTCTTGTTTTTCATAAATTGGATTTATATTTACATTGTAAATTCAGACTTGGAAAAAAAGACCGATTTTAAAGAAATCGATCTTTTAGATCTCGATTTTTTTGTGAATCGATTCATCAGGTTGCGATTCGAATCGATTTAAAAATCGATCTTTTTCGGAAAGAATCGCCATCCCTACTGTTCTCTACCTCCCCTCCAAGTTTTTATCAGGCATTCGAGGACACCCTGTACATGAAATAACTGTCAGCTACCGGAGAAGATGATCTAACTCGTTGGATAAATGTTATCTAGGCATACTTTCAATTAGGCTTGAGATATTGCTTTACCTTTGAGAATGACTATTATTTCTAAGCAATGACTCTATAAATAACATTCTGCGTCATCAAATTTCTATCACCAAACCAACAGTTGGTGATAGAACCAACAGTGGGAGAAATGGGATTCCGCTCAGAAACAGAATAAACCAGCGTTTCTCAAACTGTGGGGTGCGCCCCCCTAGGGGAGTGATAACTCTACGAGGGGTCAAAAAGTCGAAAACAAAAGCGAGAGATTTAACGAAATTATTAACTTACTGAAAGTAAACAAATAAAATACATTCTGACATAAAAAATAAAATACACATTTACACTGAAATAATACATTTATAAATATATCAGCACTGCGCAATGTATTTTACACTTAACTAAACAATACTAAGTTAAGAATGTTTAATAATTACCAGTGACCCCATCGGCTTTTCATATAGAAAATTATATACAAAAATTTACATTTTTTTCGATAATTCGTACGGTACATATTTAATTCCTTAAATACCGATTAAAAATTACGTGATTCGCCCCCCAATGCACAACATATGTACGACCCCTCCCCAAAGCGGGCCCCGGGGGGGCGGCGCCAGAAAAGGAACAAATAAGCAAATCCTCTGAAATAAGTAAAACCTAGCAGGCACTGTAAAGGTCCTTTTATTGTATTCCAAAGCCTTCTGAATAATTGTATAGATAGCAGTGCGCAGAAAAGATCGTATTTCGGGAAGACGTCCAGAAAACTAATGCTTTGGCTGAGCGAGACATTTATATACGCCTTTAAGAGGTTAAAGTTGTGTTGTAGCTTAAGCGTCAAAATATAGTATTATTGAATACAATACAATAACATACATACAATAACAATGTATTGAATTCAATACATTGTTATTGTATGGGGAGGCTCGATGAAAATTATGATTGAAAAGTGGGTCACAAATATTGAAAGTTTAAGAAGCACTGGAATAAACAGAAACTCTTCCTGTGATATAAAATGAAGGAAAAGGCAATTCGTCAAACCAAACTAAATCTTTCCATTTATCAAAGTTCCAGTTTTACTGAGTATTGATGTCAGTAATGTGCGGTTTGGCTGTTTCAACAGTGCCATAAAAATCTCACCCATGAAGTTTCCGATCAATTGTTTTGCTTAAAATGGTATCTTTTTGATCGATGTTCTAATCTGCTTTGTTTACTCAGCTTTGGATTCGTGTTTTTGATGAAAAACGTTCTATTGATCATTGATTCATGTCTGAAAACTTCCTTTTCGGTACGCAATTTCTGCTTTAAAAAGTAACATATTTTTTTCGATATTTCGTCATAATGTTATCGAAAGTTCTCTTCCTGCATCTACAGTTACATTTTAGGTGAACACCAAAAATGATGTCTATCGCTGAGATCTGATATTTTACTACATCATTACGCAGCTGGAGTGTGGGATTAGAGAGAGAGAGTATAACGTTTAACAATTATAATTCATAGCTGATTTTATATTCTATTTGTATTTGTAGCGAATATAGCACACTTTTTTACTTGTTTCAAATAGGCTGCATTTCGGGAGCTAACCCATTTCATTGGTGACACCCTCTATAATGAGGACTTCCGCTACCAAATTGTGAAGTTTGAATTTTATTCAATTCAAGTTCTTGTCGGATGCAGAATATATTGTCATGATTTAAATTTGCACCGAGAATATCAAAGTTAAATTGATACTCAAGGGATATTTTACAGGCCACATAATCAAATGACGTGCGTACCTACAATTATCGCATCCAGAAAATCTATCGACTCCAGCTGGGATCGAACCCGCAACCTTAGGCTTACGAGGTGGGCACGCTACCTCACAGCCACCGTGTCAACTAAAAATTTGCATATGAACTTTTGCATTTCTTCTGTATGTGCTTCTTTTGTTTGTTATGTGCGTTTGATTTCTGTTCATCATATAAGTTTCACTTTAAGAAATGCCTGATAATTGTATTAAAGATAAATAATCTATTAGTAACATGCGATTTATGTATTGGTTTGAATCTGGTTTAGTTGAATTTTCTCATTTAAAATTCATAAATACAAATATTTTCTCTGAAAAAGTCTAGATGCGTGAAGAATCATGCATTTTAATATTATCAAATAAAAGCTCCTGCCACTTTATTAACAAATGAATAACTAATCACTTTAAATAATCAAAAAAACTATATATAATTTAAACTTTTAGTATATTTAACAAGACTAAAAAAGAATGACAAAACGATAGGATATTAAATACTTTCAGAATCTCATGCGGCTTATTTATAAATGATAAAACATAGCAAAATGAAATAATTTAAATTGAACGATTGAAGCTTAATATATGAACATATTCTGCTAATTAAATATTTTTGTTCAATTTGAGGATACATAAGTAGCAATGTTTGCTACAACAAAAAACACAATTAAATGAATCGTTGAAGGAATTAACGTTGATGAGAAGTTATTTTTGTATTTTTTAAATGTAGTTAACTAGTTGTGGAAGCAAAAATAATAAAAAGGACTAAAGTTTAAGTAAAAAAATTACATTATACAGTCGACATTTATTTTTCAAACATAAATTATAGTTATAAAAGATCAACTGTCATAACACATTTGAAATATCAAAGCATTTTAACCCATATCTTACAGATGTTTAGTTTGAACTGTTTCCATACTTGTTGTAGAGAAGTATTTATCATTCTGTTTTTTTAATCTCAAATGCTTGTCATACTACTAACAACTGGTTAAAATAATATTTTTTATTAATTTAGCTGTGTTTTAACTACTACATTTGTTCCACATTTTAAGCTTTGTTATTTTGTTGTATTACACTTACACCCTAAAAATTAATCGTACTTATAAATGTATTTGACTTAATAATTAAAACTAAATTCACTATTTACTAATATTCTTAATGATTATTCCGTGCTTTTTAAGATCTTCTTTGTGAGCCAAGGTTTCCATATACGGTGAGTAGTATTTTATTTATATGTAATATTTCAGTTTTTTCAGAATAAAAATTTAGTTTTAAATGTAATGTTATGATTTGTAAAAAATAATTACATTAATATCCATAATACAGTAGAGCCGTAATGATTTGTGAAAAATAATTACATTAGCTTCCATAATACATTGGAGCCGTAATGATTTGTGAAAAATAAGTACATTAATATCCATAATACAGTGGAGCCGTAATGATTTATGAAAAATAATTATATTAACATCCATGGTACAGTGAAGCCGTAATGATTTGTGAAAAATAATTACATTAAAATCCATAATACAGTAGAGCTGTAATGATTTGTGAAAAATAATTACATAATACAGTTCAGCCGTAATGATTTATGAAAAATAATTACATTACAATCCATGATACAGTAGAGCCGTAATGATTTGGGAAAAATAATTACATAATACAGTTCAGCCGCAATGATTTGTGAAAAATAATTACATTAATATTCATAATACAGTAGAGCCCTACATACCCCTTGGCACTCGATAACCCGGCAGTCCGGATAACTCGGCCACACCCTTGCAGGTCGAAAAAACCTCCAAGAGTTTCTGAATGTGTAGAAGCCGATGGAAATGACGTTTAACAGTGGTTCCAGAACGATATCGTGCAAGACATTATGCCTGATGCAGAAATTACTGCTCCTGTCATAGTTAATAAAAAACTATCGGAAAATGACGAAGACGGCAACGTTGAGGTCACCGTACAGCCTCTTAGAATATTGCATAGTGAAAAACTAATACTGTCGAAACCACTCTTTAGTACTTGAACAAAGTGCATCGGTAATGGTCTAACTGTTCTTTCGTCGTCTTCACAAGATGAAATTTTTCATTTCGTGATGAAGCATCAAAACGCAGAGTGCAGCACGGAAGACAACTGGATATTTCCCATATTTCTTTAAAAAATGTAGTCAGTGTTTTCAAAATCGGCTATCTAATTTTCATTATAGACATCTTTATGCTTTCTTAAAGTATTTTCTGATGTATGTCTGATGACAGGTAAATTACTGTATACTAAGCATTCATTAATTTTCATTTTCATGTACAAATGCTCTATGTCTTCATAAAGTACGTACCTTTCCTTCGGTAAGGGTATTTGGGCAGATTATTTTCTGTTGTCTTGTCAAACAAACAATATACGACGGTCCATTTCTATTGTGAACGTGTGACGTTTCATCGGACAAGCAGTTTCGCGTGGAAAAGTAGCCCAGACTGGACAGCTGATGTCCTAAGGGTAGTCAACCTTCGACCTCTATTGATTTCACCGAGAGTTAGGTGACCTGCGCAGTTTCCACACCAGCTGCCGGCTTCAAATTACACCGCGTGAAGGGGGACTTGGACCAATAGTAGAATGGTTTTCCCGAATACGCCCAGACAGAAGGGAAGTGTCACTTTCGTAGGCGGGACGTATTCCGCATTTAAAGAGACTCTTGAATAGCTGGGAAAAAGGCAGAGACACCAACACTGACACAGAGAAATTACTTCTGTATTCCAACAGTCTCTGCAACAGCCTCACCAGCACCAGCGTCCACAGCATTGCCCAGCTGTCTTTAACGCCGCCTTCATCAGGAGCATTCCCGGCATTAGCAGTGAACCCAATATCACTGCCTTGATTAGAACCTGGTTTCGCAGACAACTAGCGTCCCGGCAAATACATAAATATGCAGTACAATATTTTCCAAGGAAACACTCTTGTATTTATTCTTTTTTAATCCCTTCTCGATAAACCGGAAATTTTCAAACTCGGTCACCTTTCGGTTCCCATTAGGCCTAGGTTTTGGGACTCTACTATATTATTAAATATAAATTTGTTATTTCATAAAAGTCTAAAAATTAGGAATATATTTTTAAAATCACCATTAACTGTAAACGTACGTAGCTTGAGTGAGAATTATATTAACGTTGCACTATAAGGCAACACGCGGTAGATTATTAGTGACGGACCTCGTGGTTTTGAACCCCGGTCAAGTAACAAGGACGACACCTGAGCTAGCACCAACCTCTTTTAACTGCTACACCACATGAACGGGAGGACATTGAGCCGAGACAAATTTAAGGTGCGTCGACCCCGTCTACATGTCGGTTCTTTTGTGGCACCAGGGCTCGAACAGGCGACACGTCACTCACAAGTTTGTGGCCACAACCACACTAGGCTACAGTGGCCACAAATGTACGCAGAAATATTTACTTGAATTGTTTGAAATAATCTATAACGTATATGAATAAAACTTGAAACTACAGGTACAAATAAAAAAAGGGAGAATTTAAATGCAGTTAGTTTTATTGTGATTGAAAACTGCGACGCATAATGGTTATAATCTAAAAATTGTTTAATGATCTTTGCTTCATGTGTGGATGCATCAATTACTTCTTGAAAATCTCAAAATAGTCTGTGGCAAGGAAATTAAAAGCAAATATTAATCAATTTAGTTGTGAATGAAGTAAAACTGCGATAGTTATATCTAAAAGACTTAAATTATTTAATAAAAAGTGATTTCACAAAATTTACATTTGAAAGATTAACACAAAATGTGGTAGCCGCGGTAGCAAAGTGGTCAAGGTATCGGATCGCGGCTGGCTTGTCGCGAGTTTGAGCCCAGTACTACCACTAAAGACCCTCCGTGTAGGGGAGTGATGCACGTTAAATATGTCGAGTGCTCAAACGTCCTCCCGTTGGTGTGGTGTGGTAGTTAGGAGAGGGGGTGTCAGCTTAGTTATCGTTCTCTCCACTTGACCAGGTTCAAAATTACGAGGTCTGTCGCCAAAAGACCCCGAGTGAACTTAAATATATTCACTCAATTAAAAAAAAAAGAAAAGTCGTAAATTCACTGAGTTGAATATATTTCATTTGATGAGTTTTGCTTTGGCAATAATGAAAATAAAATTTTTATGTGAACAGGACTTAAAAAACGCAGCTTTATTTTTTCGTATTATATTATTCTATGCATTGAATGATGCCATCATAAAATCATTATTTCAATGAGCAATTCTAACTTCAATGATTCCAAACTTTTTATTCGCATTTGCATTCTTCGATTTCTCGAATTATATTCTACGGTTGTTATCAGCATTTAGTTGGTTTTCCCATCAGACCGAAAACGTTAGACAAAAGTTCATAAGTAAGAAAACATTGCTCAGCATTTTATTCAAGACTATCTGTTTATTATTCTTATAGTTTAGAATAAGTATGACTATATACTTTTATTGAAATAAATTTTAATATAAAATTACACTTGGAATTTGTACAAATGATTATACGTTCTATAAAAACAAATTCTATAAAAAAAAAAGAAAAAATTCTGAAAAATTGTTTTGTACAGTTTTAGTCTCGAAGAATTATGAAAAAAAGTATAAACAAATACAAAAAAGAAGAAAAATCTTATTTTTGAACTAAGGAGATAAATTCAACAAAGATAGAATAAGGATTTTCGTATTAAACAATCAGTGGGCCAAGCAAATTATTTTTTTCTTCCTTTTCTATAGCTAAATAAGCAATATAATGCCATAGTAAAACATTTCCATGCAAAGATGCAGCAATTTAGAAGTATCAATGTAAGCTTCCATGAATTTCTTCCACTGTGAAATCAGACTTAAAATAGCCTGACTGGCTTTTCATGTCTACTTTGAAAGACTACGGTGGAAGTTCCGGCGCTAGTTTTTTTTTCAGAACTATTTTCATTTTATCTAAACTTAGGTGCAAACGCATCTCCTTTTTTGAAGGTAAAGTACACAAGCTATTAGAACAACTTCTCAACAACTACAGTCAAGAAAGGAGGCTTGTCGTTATATTTTCTGATTCCGTTTCTGCAAAACATGCTATGGCATCTATGGATTTTTTCCGTCTAAAATTAAAAACTGTAAAGAGGATCTTGGATTGCTTTTTCGACCTTAAAAAAGAATATAACTTTTCAATAGTTTCCTTCCCTCTGTGATATTTACGGAAATGAGAGGCTGACTTTCTAACTGAAAAAAAGTCACTGATGTTTCACAATGTTTTCATAGAGGGATCCCATACTCTCCTATAAGTAGAATAATTAAAAATAGCGCGAAAAAGACTATGAAATTATTTAAGGTATCCGACTACGTTCGGGAACCATGATTTTAAAAAAGCGCATAAATGGATAATTTTCGTGATATTTAGTGTCACTTAGATTAGACTACATGTATAAAATTGCTTTAAGGACATAATGAGAAAAAAATTATTATTTAAATACAATATTTCGGCAAAAAATTAACTTAGAATAACCTTTTTTCAAAATATTCTCTTTTTGTGAAAAATGCTTCTATTATAATAATATTTCGCCTCTACATAGCTCAGACATCTGTACAGAGGCTCAACTATGGGTTGTAAAAAAATTCACATTATTTTCAGAGTTACAACTATTTGAAAGAATTATAGGAATTTTTTTCTTAAAATTTTCCCCCTCTGTTGTCGTAAAACATGGATAAACTCATTTTTGAATTATATATTTCAAAACTTCTAGTTGAGCCTCTGTACAGAGGTCTTAGCTATATACAGGCAAAATATTATTATAATAGATGCTGTCCAATTTGAGTACATTTTATTACTAATGTTAGCTAACAGCTTACACATTCACTTTCAAAATCAAAATATTTTCTTTCCTTAAACTTGTCTTATTTTGTATCTTGAATATGTTCTAGCTAATAAAATAAACTAAATATTTGGAGATGATTTTGTTCTAATGCTTTTGTTATAAATTTATTTATTTTCTTTTTTATATATAGATATAAATATATATACTATACCGTTCGAATTAATTGGGACAAATGGGAAAAAACGATTTTCTTCTAAAACCTTAGCTTTTAATCATTATATATCTTAAGTAGACTGAAAAATATCTATATTAGTACAAAGTATGTCCTTTTTTAGCAAAAATGACCTCTTGAGCACGTTTTGGCATTAAATCCACCAGTGTAGTACGCATATTCTTGACTTTATCATCGAAGAACTACATTTGTTAACCATATGTTCTGTTGTCGCGCAATTCATCTAAACTAAAAGATTCTTGAGAATACTCCGTAAGTTCTCAATAGGATTTAGGTCTGCTGAATTACCAGGTCAAACAAGTACTTGTATTTTATTTTTCCGCATAAAATTCTGGAGTGATATCGAATTGGGACAAAAGTCAAATCCTGTAGAAAAGTTACGTCAAATGTTTCCATGAATTGAACAACCGTACTACGTAATATTTCTATGTATTTGACAGAATCCATCATGCCTTAAGAGGAACTAAATTTCCAGTGCCATTTGTTGTGAATAAAACTCAAAACATCTCTTCAGAAGGGTGTTTTACAGTCTGTTTGATATGATCTGGAAACAGAGTTTCATCTCCTCTTTGTCTTACTGCACTTGATTTGTATACATGCGCAAATAAATGTTTCATCACTAAAAATCACCTTTTTCCAGTCATTAACAGTCCAAGATCGGTATTTTTTAGTCCGTGCTAAGCATTTTCCCATCATTTTCTGCGTTAGAAATCGTTTTATCTTCGAGCTTGCTCCCTTACGACCAACTTCCAGAAGCTTTTGCCCACGATTGAGGTATTTAACATATAATCTAAGAAATCCTTTCGAAGGTCTAAGCTTGGATTTATTTTGCAATTTCTTAC
>BMAV01001204.1:731965-754253 GCA_019973955.1 Trichonephila inaurata madagascariensis
AAATCCTTTCGAAGGTCTAAGCTTGGATTTATTTTGCAATTTCTTACCAGAATTTTATCGGTTCTTGGAGTAGTTTTTCGCTTTTAACACTACTTTTAGGCAGACATAGCCAATTTGGGGCACTTCGGAACATCACTGGTAATCCCACACCAAATCAGACAAGAAAAATATGTTTGTCCCAATTAATTCGAACCCTATAGTATATATATATATATATCAAAGATATTTCTGGATTAACTGAATACTGCTAAGTTTCTCGTGTAAAAGACAATCAACAGCTAATTTTCTCCCGATTAAGACAGAAGAATAGTACAATGCAGGAGATAAAAAAATCGAAGGAAAATACTCTTTGAACTTGTTATTTTGGTATTAGAATGACATAGTAATTATATCTTCATTGCAATTCGAAATTTGTCTTTTAGGGAAACGTTTAAAGAGTGGAAATAGTCTTAGCAGATATCTTTAAAATTTCAGACAACCCACGCATGTTGTAAAGATAACATTGGGGTATGTGTACCTTTACAACGTAAGAGAAATACCGGGCTAGGTTTTACATTTTTGATAAAAACATTTCTATAAATAGAAGTTATATAATAGTACGTAAAAATAAATGAGATTATTTTTTTTTTAAAAAATCTTTTTCATAGGTGCCGGATTGTGTAAGTAGTTTTTGTAAATTTATTTTGAATAAGATCTTTGTATTTTTGCTCTGCAATTAATATACTATTTTATCTTAATTGTTGTATAAATTACAAAAGATATTAGTTGAACAAATAGCCTACAGAAAAATTGTTTTATGTTTGATCATATTAAAACAAAATCATGAGAATAGAAACGATTATTTGCTTTATTATTATTGTTATTATTATGATTAATTATAATTATTAAAAATATGGCCGCATTATATATATATATATATATATATATAAGAAATCATTTTTTTTTTCAATAGATCAACTTAAAAGGTGAGTAATTAGGCTTACATGTTTAACATGTGTGTGTTTATTTTATATTCATTTCGAATATGACAGTTGGAATTCCTAAAGAATTTTAGCTTAGCTAATACATAATCTTTCAATTTACAAATTTATATTGTACAGCTTATACTAAAATCTTCATTTTATATAGTAATTGTACATATATTAAATAATAATAGTTTCATTCCCATAATAGTTTATTTCAGGGAAATGAAATTTAAATAAGATTATTTTGTATAACACCGTTTTTAAATTCAGAAAAATATTTTCGATAAACAAATAGATATTTGCAGCGTGTATTAGAATTAGGAATTCATTTACATGACTTGTTTTTAAACGAATTCATTAAAAACAGTTCAATGAAGAAATTTGAAACAATACATGTTTTAAATATTATTTTCCATTAATCCATTTTAAAATAAAATGCTGTTTTTTTTTTGTCATTCTGCTGTAAAATACGCGAATAAATCTGCGAATAAACGATTTAAAACGATTTGGAAGAGAAGCCTTTACTTAAAACTTTCAATGTCATTTCGTGAGTAAAGAATTGTACGGTTTTGCGCTCAGAAATAAATATGAAATGAAAAAAGAAAGACAGCTGCTTTTAGCAATTCCAGAAAAAGAGAAAGAATGTTAAAAATACGTTTCGAACTTAAAATGTTTAAAACTGAAAATAACTAATTTATTCTCAAAATATTTGTGCTTTCTGTATTAGTAAATGCAATACGTGATACTTTCTTTTCAAGTATACCATGGTTTTTAAAACTGCAATGCGAGCTGGATACACGAATACTACAATAAAATTTTGATAAAACTAAAATCAAACTATATATATACTGAAGTACAATACTTCAGAAAAGCTACAGAATAAATTAAAGTACAGAAAAAGTATAGTACAGTGGAAGATCACAGTATAATGAAATTATTCGATATAATAATTCCCCCACAATCGGAATAATAGTTTCTATAATAAATAAATACCTTTTTTTATTCTTGACTTTGTAATGCTGTTAATAATACATAAATTCGAATTCGGTGGTTTTTACTGCATGTACCCAATAGGTAATTTGATGTTTTAAATGTTTAAGTAAATAAATTGAAGTAGGACATATATAATTTTAAAGGGCTATAAAAAGCTATAAAAGCCGCATTAAAAATAATTTAATCATTAAAAAATATGAAAGTAAAATATAAGTTAAATTCTTCAAAATTTCAATTCTAGTAGTTGCTATAAAAATTACAGCAATTTGCTTTTTGATGTGTTTTTTTTATCTAAGAAAATGCTATAACCTAAATTTTAGTTCAGTATCCACATTGGTATTATTTGTAATGAAATGTTCAATGAGGGTGCCATAAGGGTTTCTTTTTGTATTGAAGAGAAATATGTTTTTTATCTGTATTATTTTGGTGCTTCTTTGTTATATTTTTCCTATGAAATTTTAATTGAGCTTTTGAATTCATTTTTTTACTAGGAGCCGATTGCAAAACCAAACTATATAAAAAATGGTCTTAAGATAAAAGACAAACAAACTAATATACGTTTTCTTCTCTTTCAGAATCTTTTGAGGAGAGATTGGAATGTTTTTTGGACAAAAGCAAATTAAAAAACCTTTGAAAATTTCCCTTTTGCGGATGAAAATATAGAAGTGCTGTTTCATATTATTCATTAAAATTTTCTATTTTATTTCAGACGTTATGAAGGATATTGACTATAGAACTGTCTTTTTTTTTGATCGAATACCAAAGAAGTTTCATTAAGATGAATTTGTGTATGTGTGTGTTTTAAGTAATCCTTTTATAACAATATTAATGTTTTTTTTATTCTGTTTATTTTAATTAATTGTATTCAGACAAAAATCGCAATTTAATAATGACTAATTTTGAATTAAAGAAACTTTATTTGCAATTGTAATGAATACTCACACACACACACATTATTATAAATTTTGAAAATAATAAAAATTTTCATTTTGACTTTTATTAGTTATGGAAGAACTTAAGGAAAAATATTTTATGAAACTGTAAAAACTGATGTCATAATAATTGTTATATTTTAGAAAGGTCATATTATGTTTGAACTTTAATGTGAAAAAATTTTATTTACATTAAAATTAAACTGTAAATATAATCCAAAACATCGAAAAAAAAATCTGCAAAATTAAATTTTTACGAAAAAAATATTTGAAAATTAAAAATACACGTTAACTTTAATCAAAGCTGATTATTATTTTTATTTTGTACAATCTGTCATATTACTTCATTTTAAAGTTGTATGTTTACTAATTAAAATACAAGAATCTATTTTAGTCCTTAATTCATCTGGTATGAATGTCTTTCGAATTCTGGAATTAATCAAATTAAAATTAGACATTAATAGGAAAATAATCTTTAATAAGTCTATAAAAAAAGAGTTAATGATAAGTATGGTGATGAGAATTTTAAATTATAATGCTTCCTAAATAGAATTATCACCTACACAATTTTACTTGTTACGTGGATTTACCATCGAAAACCAGGACTTTATACTTTCATACGATGATTAACTTTACACAACGATCCTAATGTTACTATTTTTCAGTGGTACTTACGTATTATCGCGACAATCGCCAGCATTAAAGACAACTCGCCAAGTGAGTGAGTCAGTGAGGGAATATTAAAACGTCCCACTGTTCAGCTACACGAGGGCTTTTGGCGACGGACCACGTAATTTTGAACCATGGTGAGTAAGTGAGTGAGTGTTAGGTTTTATGGCGCAAGAGCCAATCTTGGATAAGCTGCGCCAAATGAACCATGGTCAAGTGACGTGGACGACACCTGAGCTGGGACCCCCGCTCCTAACTACCACACCACACCTATGGGAGGACATTTCAGCTCTCGACAGATTTAACAAGCATCGCTGCCCTACACGGCAAGTCTTTAGTGGTACTGGGCTCAAACTCATGACATGCCTGCCATGATCCGATACCTTGACCACTGGACTAACGCAGCCCCCACAATTCGCCAAGCTAGCAACTCCAATTTCGCATGTGTCGTATGAGCTGAGTTGGCAATCATGTGCTTCGTTTCATATAATCTCGCCAATAGGTTGCGATAATACATAAGTACCTTTTTGTAATTAGATTGCTCCATTTCCTCAACAATCTAAGACTAACCTTTTTAACACTCATGATGAGAATTTAGTTAATTAGTTAAATAGAATAATAGTTTTAATTCGAAACATATTTTGTACAATTTAAGCTTTAAGCATCCGCACTCGAAAATTAAAGAAGTACAATTTAAGTAAAAGTAAAGATAAATTTTTATATCAGTATAACTGATTTTTCATTCAAACATCAGTAACTGTACAGTCTGAGAGAAAAAAAAAGGAAACATTCGAGAAAAAAAGAACATTAAGAAGTAAAGCAAGAAGCATACAATATAATTTAAGTAAGGTGTCATATATTTATTAAGCAACTGGTTAATTTTCACATTTTAGGTAAAGACTATGCTATAGGTTTTTGGTAACATTCAGTAGTCAACTCCAAAGAAAAGGTATTTTCTGGATGCAGCCATATATTGAATGTAATAAATAATTTTGAAGACTTGAGACGTCTGTTTGTCATCATTTTGTAATCAAAGACGTATCTGAAAATAAAAAATTATGTAAATACTATTTTAGGTAGTGTGTAATCATTAGTTTATACTCTGAAGAGCCAAAAAAACTGGTACAGGCATGCGTATGGAAATGAAGAGATATGGAACCAATCAGAGTACAGCGCTGCGGTCGGCAAACTCTATATAAGACAAAGAGTGTCTGGCACAGTTGTTAGATAGGTTACTGCCGCTATAATGGCAGGTTATCAAGATTTAAGTGAGTTTGAATGTGGTGTTATCGGAGCACGAGAGATGGAACATAGCATCTCTAAAGTAGAGATGAAATCCGTATTTTCACTTACGACCATTTCACGAGTGTACCGTGAATATCGAAAATCCAGTAAAACATCAAATCTACTACATCGCTGCTGCCAGAAAAAGATCATGCAAGAACGGGACCAATGACGACTGACGAGAATCATTAAGCGTGAAAGATGTGCAACGTTTCCGCCAATTGCTGCTGATTTTAATGCTGGGACATCAACAAGTGTCACCGTGTGAACCATTCAAAGAAACATCAACGATATGGGCTTTCGGAGCCGAAGGCCCACTCGTGTACCTTTGTCGACTGCTCGACACAAAGCGTTACGCCTCATTTGGACCCGTTAACACCGTCATTGGACTGTTGATGACTGGAAACACATTGCCTGGTCTGACGAGTCTCGTTTCCATTTGAATCGATCTGATGGACGTGTACGGGTATGGAGACAACCTCGAGAATCCATAGACCCTACAGATCAACAGGGGACTGTTCAAGTTGGTGAAGGCTCTGTGATGGTATGGGGCGTTTGCATTTGGCATGATATGGGACCCCTGATATCTATAGATACGACTTTGACAGGTGACAGGTACGTAAGCATTCTGTCTAATCATTTGCACTCATTCATGTCCATTATGCATTCCGACGGACTTGGGGAATTTCACCAGGACAATGCGACACCCCATACGCCCAGAATATCTGCAGAGTGACTCCAGGAGCACTCTTCTGAATTTAAACGCTTCCGCTGGCCACCAAAATCCCCAGACATTAACATTATTGATTATATCTGGGATGCCTTGCAACGTGCTGTTCAGAAGAGATCTCCACCCCCTCTTACTCCTACTGATTTATGGACAGCCCTGCAGGATTCATGGTATCAATTACCTCCAGTACTACTTCAGACATTAATCGAATCCATGCCACTTCGTGTTGAGGCACTTTTGTGTGCTCGTGGGGGCCCTACACGATATTAGGCAGGTGTACCAGTTTTGTTTTTGGTTCTTCAGTGAATTAGGATCAAGCACACTTTTTGCAACGTGACACAAAACAATTTTCGTAAAAAAACATTCATGTAAGAAAGTTTTTCAAAAAGTTTTCGTAAATACCTCAGAGTTTCGTATAGCTCGTAGAGTTTACACAGTTTTCTTAAAAAAATATTTGTGAAAAGAAAACCATTCCATGAAAAATTTTTGAATGTTGCAATTGGGGAAATTTTCTTACGAAATTGTTATTTAAAATTGAAACATATGGAATTCTTATAAAAATTTAGTATCTGATTTGTAATTAAAATTTTGAAACTCTAATACTAATTTCAAATTTTTAATATGACCAATGTCTTCAAAATAGATCTTGAAACTATTGTTAATATATATATATATTTAACTGAATACTTAAAGACAAGCATTATTTAATGTGTATGAATTGAAATTTTATTCTATATTTATAGTATAATTTAATGCCATATTTGAAAGCAAATATAAATTAAGATTTAAAATAGCCCTTTCTTAAAATATCTTTACTAGTTTTTCTTGATATTCTTTTATGACATTATGTGCATTATATTTTTTTCTATATGCAGATATAATTTTCTTAAAAATATAATTTACAGCATATTATATAGTGACTTACTTACACAGCATTTTCTTAAAAAAAGAGTTAATATATTTTTAAAAAAATTAAATTTCAAAACATGGTACCTTTACAGCTTTTTTTAAATAAACAAAGCTCCAAGCACATGAAAACTTCATATTAGTCCCAATGAGTTATATTGAAATAACACATCCAAAATAGTTTTAATCCTACTTATAAAATATATATTTTTTTAAACTTTCAGTTTATATTTGTTTAGTTTTATGAGATTATAATTGGAAATCTACTTTTCAAATCAAAACCAATTTCCTATTTTTCTGTAATATCATTTTCTATTAAGCTCAAGTTAAGAATAGCTCTCATGTTTTTTATAATAATGCATATATAATATATCCTTTTCCTTTATTTTATGTTATTGCATTATTTGAATGAAGGAAGTTTAACTTACTTTGTGGAAAGAAAAGAGATATGTTCTGCACAAATTACGAAACTTCAGTATTCACCTATAGGAATAATGTAAAAAATTTTATTTTAATATTTTTACAAGGAAAATATTTTCAGAAATTTGAATTGATCTTTTGTGACAAGTGAATTAGCAATTTTTTTCAAGGTTAATGGACAAGTGATGTTATATTTTTATTCATCCATGTACTGGTTATGTATGGGAAATATTAACATTATTTTGAAAAAAGAATTGTGGGATAAATTAATTTTTGCAAATATTGAAATTTTTTTGTTTTTCAAAAGTAGACTACAGCATATGTTGTGAAAGAAAAATGTAGGATGGTACTACGCTGAATAAGAAGTATTCCAACAAGGAAAAAATCTTGTAAAATGAAAAATACATACAAAGTCAGAGCAAAGCTAATGATGATATTAATCTACATTCAAATCTACAATGGTCTTCCAGCGTTTTGGCAACTTTTCAATCCCTTCTGCGAAGAACTGTGGCGTGCGAGAGTCCAGAAAGTGATCGACCTTATTTATGACCTAGTCATTTGAAGGGAAGATTGTGCCATTAGATGCAACTGCAGATGTAAAAACAGATGGTAATCCGAAAGCGCCATGTTTAGGTTGTATGGTGGATGTTGCATCAAATCCCACTCCAGCGTGTAAAGCGTCCAGCCGGGCATTATCTTGATGAAAGAGAACCACCTTCCTTCTGAACTGTTTTTGTTTCGCTTTTTGTGAATGACATCGCTAACTTTGATTAGAATATTGCTGTATATTGTACTGATGATAGTCTGCTCACTTTTCAGGTACTTCTTATAGATTAATTCCATGACAATCCCACCAGATAAAGATAAGCACCTTCCAGAATGTACTCTTTCCTGTGATCTATGAACAGAGCCAAACAGGCCGTATTTCTCTTGCTCTTGTATTCAGCAGTCAATTCATGTGGCACACAGTGGTTAAACTGAAACGTTAGATTTTTGCATTTGAGAGCATTAACTATTGTTTTTTTGACAAACTGTGACGGGCTCACGCGTCTTTTCATTAACATGTTCTTTGGGTTCTTTTGGGGCCAGAATTAATGGCAATTTGGGGAATGTTATGTTTGAGATTGATACAATCGTGAAGTGACAGCCAACTGAGGTTACCCCGAAGATAGAGCCATTAGGTCAAGGTGCATACCATTGCACTCGAGTAAAGACGCAACTTCCTTAGTATCGGATCAACAATTGGATTAAGGTAGGATTGACTATTTAATATTAGGACTTGCGATGTTATTGGAATTGAGATTAGGCGAGTTAGATATTGATAGTGGTCCGAATTACGTTATTTCAGTATTACTTGTATTGAGTGTTTGTTTATCGTAGATTCTCTCATATATATTATTACCTTATCTGTTAAACGCTTGCGTTCAAGTTCTTAATAAAGATATTTTAAGAACATGCAACTTCTAGTTCTTTAGTGGAACCTACACCTCTAACTCACGCAGATAATCTAGGAGAAAGGCACCCTAGGGGGGCATTTTCACAAAACGTCAAGCTCTTACGCAATAGTTCGTGTTGAAATATTTCTGTCTTGATCAATGATTAACTGGTCACAATCAACCTCAATAGAGTGGTCAGAACGTCGTTCATCTTCAATGTCGAAATATTTCCAGCTTTAAACTTTCGAAACTTAACTTTTACTGTATCACGAAAAACAGTATTGAAACCTAAACTTTCACTCATTTTTGTGGCATTCAGTTGCACTGAGTTTATTTCGGAACTCATAGTACATGATAGTTCTGATCTGTTGACTTGATGGCTCCATTTTAAATACTTTTTTTGGTGCACAAGATAATAAAGTTTTGACAAACAAATTACACAGTCGAGTAGTTCCAACTTTCAGATTTAGAATGCAAACACCCGTTTGGAAAAAGGTAAACTACAACGGGAATGGCCACTGTTGGCGCGGAGGTATCTTCCCTTGTCAGAAAACTTTTTACTTATACCGATATTTAAGAAAAAGAAACCGAATTAGTAAATCCATGCATGAACATTTTTTAATACAAGGCGTGTCCGGAAACTTAGTACCGTTGTAGATAAAACTCGCGCATACAGTGTTTTCAAAACAAGATTTATCTTTATATAAAAGAGCATATCCGCGAAACTACTTTTCTACACAGTTACCACTATAGTTCAAACATTTGTCATATAAGGAAACGAATTTGTCTATACCTTCTTCAAAGAAAGATGCCGCTAGTGAAGGGAACCATTGATGAACAGCTCTTCGTGGAAACTCATCTTAAAGCAATCTTATTGTGAATCGTCTGTTTTCAAGAATTTTCTCATTCACTTTTTTAATCAAATCATCATTGACAATAGGAGACTACCCACTCCGTGCATCGTCATGAACATTGATGCCCCCATCATTGAACTGTCGAGTCCACTTTCTCACCCCATTTCCTCACTCATTACGTTTTAACCATAAACCTCTACAAGTTGATAACGAATTTCAACTGGCTTAACATTTCTTGTGTTCTAAAAATGTATAACAGAACATACTTCACAGTCGGTGGGTACGGCAGCAATCGTAAACATTTTGAAAGCTCATTATATAACTCGTGTAAAAACAACTCAATCCGTCTGTAACGGCTGTGCTGACAATCAACCAAAGACACGTGTGGGCAAGGGTTGAACCCCGACACTACTGCCGAAGTCGCGGTAGAACGAAACGGTACTTGACAAGTGAAAAACAACTCAAACTGGCTGTAACGGCTGTGCTGACAATCAGTCAGACATACGTGTGCGCAAGGGTTGAACTCCGATACTACTGCCGAAGTCACTGCACAACGAAACGGTTCTTAGTTCTCGGACATGCCTCATAGATATTACTTGCAATTGCAAAAACTGCAGTAGGTCCTTTGGTAGATTTTTTTTTTGTTTGAGAAATGGACATTGTATGACATATGAGATTTTGATATTTTTGAAAAAACATATCTTGAATCTACTTAAACTTTTCAAAACAAGCTATCGTTGAAATTTTGTCAATTTTTACAATAATTTTCAGTAATATCAAAATTTTTTAATATGTTAGAAATACAACCTCTGACACTAAAGTTTGGTAAATAGCCCTGTAACATTAAGGTATCCGACTACGTTCGGAACCGTGATTTTGCAAAAGCGTATAAATGGATAATATTTATGATATTTAGTGTCACTTAGATTAGAAAATGTCTATAAAATTGTTTTAAGAATAGTATTGCAATAAAAAATTATTTATGTATAATATTTTGACAAAAAATGAACATAGAATGAACCATATTCAAAATGTTCTCCTTTTGTGAAAATTACTTCTATTATAATAATATTTTGCCTGTATATAGCTCAGACATCTGTACAGAGGCTGAACTAGAATGTTTGAAATATATAACTTAGAAGTGAGTTTATTCATGTTTTACGACAACAGAGGGGAGAAATTTTAAGAAAAAAAATGCCGATAATTATTTCAATGGGTTGTAACTAAAAATAATGTGAATTTTTCAAAAATCATAGTTGAGCCTCTGTACAGAGGTCTGAGCTATATACAGGCAAAATATTATTATAATAGAAACATTTTTCACAAAGGGAGAACATTTTGAAAAAAGGTTATTCTAAGTTAATTTTTTGCCGAAATAGTGTTTTTAAATAATTTTTTTTTGTCAAAATGTCTTTATAACAATTTTCTACATGTAGTCTAATTTAAGTGACACTAAATATCATGAAAATTATCCATTTATGCCCTTTTTTAAGATCCCGGTTCCGAACGTAGGCGGATACCTTAACGTAGATGAAATATTAACAAAAGTTACCTAACTGTCCTTTGAAACAGTCACCTCTCATAAGTATGCACCTCTGAGATCTGCTATACATGTCCTGGAAACTTTGTAAGCAATCTTCTTTTGGGATGGAGTTCAAAAGCCTCGTCGGGTTTCGTTGGAAATATTGTCAATAATAATATCGTCGATACCGATAACACGTTTTTCTCATCCCTAAATTCTAGGTAACGATTTGTCAAACGGATTCACGGTTAATCTGCGTTTCAGCAGCTATCACGTGCACGGTTAATTGACGATATTTACTGATTAATGTCCTCCCCTTCTTATTCAGAAGTATTATAACAAGTCATTTTTGGAGATAGATGATTAACACAAATAGCAGATGATTACAAAATGACATTTTTCTATGCTTCTCTCAGCATGAAGTATTTTTGAGAAGCAAGAATTATGTTACAAATAAAAAATAACAATGAAAGAGGAATACGATAAAATTATTACTTACCGTTGCGACGAACTAGAGAAAACAGAAACGTAGGGTAACAATGTATATTTATAGAAGTTTAAGCAATTATAGTTTGCTTAAGTCTATAAAATGTTTAGAAAAATCCTTTCGTGACTTTTAACTAATCCTAACTTTAAACTAAGCAATTTTGACTAATCCTTTAAAGATATTTCATGAATTTTATAAGGGATACACTTAAGCTCTGCATGTATTGAAGGGCTACTTAGTTATATATTCTTAGACCACATTTAGAAAAATACAATTAAGTTAATAATTTACAACATTAAATTTTTAATGTTTTATGTCGTCATTCTTTGTTATGAATCTACATCTTGATTTCTCAACCTCCTCTTTTTTAACAAATGCAAGTATTGCTTTATTTCCAATATTTGTTGTTGATTTTTCCTAATTCCAGATAGTCTAGCAGTACTAGACAATCTCCATGAATCCAAAAAAATCTAGAAATACCAAAAACTGAAGAGGGCTGGGAAGGACTTCGTCCTTTTTAAAATCCAAACAGGTCAAGATGTGGGTAGGGGAGACCAGGTCAGATTAACACCAGTGACACTCCGGGAATATCTTTTGACCTTGATGAAAAATGAGAGCTTTTGTATGGCCGCACACAAAACGCTAGGAGGCAGTCTAGTATTTTCTAGGTAAAAGCCTCAGCGAACATCCTGGATTTCTTCCAAAGAACCGAGGATAGTTAGTGTGATGAAGCTGTTCTCTTTCCCCTTATTTCTAAGAAAGGTACCGACAGACGTGGGAAAATTCCAGACGTTTCCCTAATTGCTAGAAAGGAATTTCACAAAGGGGTGGTCAGAAATTCTGACCCTTTTTTCCCAGGCTATCCCCGACCGTCAAAGGGGACACCGTAACATTGTGCTTTCACTTTCTCACGATTCGGTGACGACAGCGCGTCGGAGAACATACAATATGAGCTAAGACAGACTCCCAATAGACTGCCTCGAATAAGAGATCAAATGAGCTGAGACCGAGCCCCGTCATAAGCGGCATATGAACAAGTGATCAACGAAGGATTAGGAGGTGAGGGATCGTGAGAGACGAGAGGTATATAAAAAGAGCGAGAGAGTACCAAGGGAGACTTTGACTTTAGAGAACCGTTTGAGCCCCTTCAGCGATAGATACAGCGATACTGAGTCCGCAAATTAAGTCGGATTTTGGAACCGTGGAAATTGCGAAGGAGCAACTGCACTACGGATTGAGAGCTAGCGAGCTCACCCGAACTCGATGTGGATTTACCAAGATCGAACGGAGATCTGTTGGACCCCTGTGACATATCCTATGTAATGGACTTTCCTCTAAAGGAACACTTTAGTATCTTATTTCATGCGAGAGAAATGTCAGTGCGGTGAATGAGGACTGATTTTCTGTGAACTCATTTTACAATCAAATTATAATGAAACTAATTTTGATGCATTTTCATACTGTAAAATAAATAGTATTCAAGAGCTGTTTGAAGTCATTAAAATAGGAGTTTGTCCAAGTTGATTGAGTTCAATCTTCTTAAGGGAAGATAATTTGTTAAACGTAAGAGACCCTGAAGGGCTCATACCTTCCTCAGCTGCAGTCCTGGTCAAGAAATTGGCTTTTTCATTACCATCAATACCCACGTGGGCCCACCCTATATTTGTTTTCCCATAATGTAATTGAATTTAGACTTGGAACATATCGTTTCGAGTTCAAAAATCCCAATAATCTTTTAACGCAGTGGTTCTTAAATTATAGTTCATCGACTTTGGGGTCTACAGCATCTTCCTAGGGGTTCCTCTCGAAGGTCTCTCATTTAATGTGAAGGATTTCCTCTTTTACAGACTTTGAAAGGCATCGTGGAAAAATTGAAATATGTGCCATCCTAGACTAGATCACTAAATTCCTCTCAATGAAAGAACTCTACTAGAACATGAATATCAATAGAGAATCAAGATCAAGAATATTAATACAGCTTTTTTTATTGTTTTTAACTACATAACTATAACTATAACGTAATATTTTCAAAAATTATTGTAGAAACACTTGTGCAAAAAATTAAGAACTGCGGATTTCATATATTACACCCAACATAACAGCACTTATAAAAGAAATGAAGCACCATTCTCTCATAAAATTTTCTAATTAATATAGTTAAGTGCATTATTTGTATTTTGTAATATTCTTAATTGGAAGTTTACTCTTTTCTTAAAGGGAAAAAACAGTTAAGAAAATCTCTATAAAAAGCAGAGGCTGTCTTAGGGTTATTGAGGAACCTTTAATTCTCTCAGCCATAAGTTGGGTGTCAGGCAGGGTTGTTTAAAATATTTGGGATCTGTGATATCAAGTTGATACATAAAGAGGGGGGAGGGGAGCACCAACGATTTAACGTTTAAGAACTGCTTATTTAACTGGCTTTAAAAAAAAAGATCTGTAATATATAGCTGTTATACTTGACTACATTTTTAAAGTTTATATACATAATAGCAATATTTACTGTATATAAAATATTATATACATAAATTACTTTAAAAGCTTTTAACTAAGTCAAAAAATTTATTCGTTATTTCTTAAAAATTTCTACAAAAGATTAAATATATATATGTATCAGAAAACTTTTAAGATTCTCTTAAAAATATACCTGATGTTTTATATATTTACTCAATTCTCAAATAAAGATCGAGATTAATAATTGAAATTTTTTATTCATTAATAAAACATTTCTTATTTTATATTTTAAATTTATAATCAGGCAAGAGCTACATAAAATTTTTTAAATTTTCAAAATAAATGTTATATTTCTTAAGAGATAAGGCAGCTAACATAATTTTCAACGCACGCTCATGTCTGTTTTTACATCCCATTTTTAATCAGACAAAATTTAATTGGAACATAACCCAGCAAAAACTTTTGCAAAATAAGTTATTACCCTTAAGAAAATTAGATTTAGTATAAGTTTTAAAATTTTCTACAGTAAAAATTTTTTTGGTTGGTTAATAAAATGTTAGCTGAATTACTTTAAATAAATTTAAGGAAATCTTACGCTGTTGAATTAAAAACATAAGGAAAATGCAGAAAATAAGTAATATTAAAGAGTAAAATAAGATAATAAATAATATTGTAGTAATATGCATAATTTTTTAAAATTTTTTTCCATCCTTGCATTACAGGTGAGGGATGTTTTTCAACTTTTGTTATCTATTTTCAGTTTTAACTTAAACTAATGTCTAATGTTTTGCTAACAAAATTTATTTATTTTAAACTTTTTACCTCTTCTTTCAAGGAACTATTTCATTAAATAAACTTTCCATTGATTATGCTTTGTTAAAAGAATAAAATCTACTTTGAATTTCTTAAAATAATTTTTAGGCAAATTTTCGGAAAGATTTAAAATTCTAAGTTCAGTATTATTATACGAATAATATATAATGATATTTCACTACAAAAAAAATCTCCTTTAACTATAGTTTTCATTTATTGTGTTTGCATAATACATCCTTTAGTAGGAATACTTTATATAATGTTCATTTATATATAAATGTTATTATAAATGTCTTATAATATAAAAATGCTTTTTATTGAAAAATGTTAAAAATATATGTATGTAAATACGAGTTCTAAATTTTATTCAATCATTTTAATATGTAAATTTTGGCATTTCTGCTAAGAACTACCTCTTAAAAGGAGCAAATATTTGGTACTGAGTGTTTTAGTATTGAAAATATCTGCACTTTAAGTGCAATTGAAATAAATTAGATTGTTTTATTCTTAGCATAATGAAAAATCCAATATTTATTTTCCTCGTTAATTATTTAACTAATTTCTAACGCAATTTAAAGGAAAGGAAATATGTTTGAAATTATTAACCTTGAAAACAAATATATATTTCATTTTATCATATTTTCTTATGTACCCAGAAAGTGTTGACATTTTTAGAAATAAAAATATGCAATTATATATATGCAGGGTGTTGCCAAATTCGACTGACAAATTCAGAGAAGTGACAGCAGGTAGCACGAAAAAGACAAATCACCACACAGTTTGCGATTGCCAATCATGATTAGTCGGTGAAAATCGCAATAATAGTAGACGCCCAGAGGATGATGAGCCATACGAGAGGATTGACCAAAGGAATGTGTGGGGATTTAGAGCCCCTTGGTAGGGTTGAAGTAACCTGCACGTATGCAAATTTCTCCAGGAGTTTCTGCAGGGAGTACCGGTCACTGCACACCAGAACGTGTGGTTCATGCATGATGGCACGCCATTTTTCGATTGCGGTGCGTAACCACCTCCTCTCTTTTCACATGGATTGGACGCGGTGGACCTACACTTTGACCTCAACGTTCCCCGGATCTCAATCTCTTGGAGTTCTTCTGGGGCCATCTTAAATCGATTGTCTGAGACTCTGGAGGCACGGATTGTGGAGGATCTGATGGTACGGATCGTCGTCACTTTATCTGCAGCACATTGGATTTGTTTGAACGTGTCCAACAATCCTTCGTCCGTCTGTGTCGGCTGTACTATGACCTACGCCGCCGCAACTTCAAACAATTCATTTGACAATCACTTGTCGTTGCATTTCTGACATCAAGCTGCTATGCTTTGCTCGTACTGTAAATATGCTTTACGTCTAAATCTATTTTCTACCTCTTATTGCCCCTTTTCATTTCACTCGACATCTCACACTTCATAGCTGTTTTAGCGAGCTAAACATGCTTCACGACCCCATGTTCTACAGGTGATTTGCTGTCCTCATGCTGCATACTATCATCCTTCTAAATTTCTCGGTTGAATTTGGCAACACCTGGCATATTTTCTGTAGTCAGGAACAGTAACAACCATGATGGTATTACTTTAAATATTAAAAAAAACATTATTACTATTGGACGACTTCTAAAATAAGTTACAAAAGAAGTAAATGTATTTAATTATTACCATAGGATGCAACTGAAATAATAAGGAAAAATGGTTAATACAATGCATTCAAATTTATAACAATCAACAAAAACGCTTTATATATAAAATTAGTTCACATTGTAAAAAAAAACTACTTAACTCTAAAGTGCATTAAATTTAAATATGTGTAAGCTTCTTTCTTTGATGGGGAGATGTAAAATTGAAGTGGCCTATATTATAGTGGCCCTAACCATAAACATAGAAATCAATCCCAATTTATTCACACTGAATTAAGAGATGCCGTAAAAAAGTCAAAATGAACATGTGTTTGATTTGCATTTTCCTTCTAAATTCTTTAGAACTAAGATTATTCTTTAATGCACTTTAGTTCATTTCTTAACCCAGCACTCAGTATTTACAATGTTTTCAGTTATTTTTTGTCCATTGATAAGAATTTATTCTGCACAATAGTTTCTCCTATTGCTTCTGAAAGTAGAAAACTTATTTAATTTTTAAAAATCGTTTCCACGAACTCTAGAATCCCTTGTGTTTGAAATATTACCCAGAAAAAAAAATTGGGAGGCAATTATTAAGAGTAGAAAGTAGCGAGTAAATGATTCCATACTATACATGAAATACCATTTGTTTTAGAATTTTTCATCTAAATCATCTTTTCATGTTCCTTTTTTTTGGATGCATACCACTTGCACCCTCATATTTCAAAAATATATTAAATACACTTGTAAAAAGTCCAATGCATGTTTTGCAGATACGATGTATAAGAAATACAATTGGAATGGATAGTTAAAGTATTTTTTTCATGCAACTAAATCATCTAAAAATGATGTAGTCAACCTTTTAATGAACTAGACACACGAAACTTTTGGGAAAATTTAGTTCACATCATGCAATATGTCTTTCTTTTTAACGTACAAACAAAGCACTATGCTATCATTTGCTTACCAATAGCCTTTTTGGAATAACGTAACATTGAACAGAATTAAATTCTTTTGTTATTTAAAAAAGACATTTTTTAAAGCTACTACTTTTTTTTGGAGGCTAATCTACGACAATTTCATTTGAAATTGGATTAAACATGCTTCCAACAATTTTAGTAATGGTTTTATTAAGTTAGAAGGAAAAATGTACAGATGTCTCTGAAAGCTGGAAAACAAAGGCATAAATTAGACTAGTAGTAAAATTCAACATACCAGCATCAGCAGCTAAAAAAATAGGAATTGAATTTATTACTTGCATATTATTTATAGGAAAATACTGCATGTAAAAATGGGGACTAAAATTTAAACAACTAAATAATAAATAATTTCACATATTTGAAGTAAGGAACAGAAAATATACTATCTCAAAAAATTTATTTTTATTCTAATTGATTTGTATGTTGATTAATTCTGTGCTCGAAGTTTTGAAAATATCTACGTTTCACTCTTTTTTGAGGGAAGAAAATGCTTGAAATCAAACTATCAAGCAATCCATCTTTTATTTAGCATCCTATTGATGCATTTTTATTAAATTTTTCTTTGACGTTACTGTCTAAGGCAGAAGTGGCCAACCCGTGACACAAGTGCCCCAGTGTGACACGGCTGAGTTGTAATAGTGGAAAACGGTAATAATCAATGCCAAATTTTTAATTTTTCGTTGAAATGGGGTTATCTCAGACAAAAAACAAACAAACATCAAAAATGATTTTAAAAATACTCTGAACTGAATAATGGTAGGAAATTATATTGTAGAAAACACTCCTTCATTTCTGTGTGAGCTGGCTTTCTAAAGGAAGTGTACTCGTGAGATTTTGGATTGTGAGGGACCATGTTTATAAAAATATTTGGAAGAAAATGAACTGCCCAGTGAGTGTCTGCGACTCAAAACTGGAGATTTGGCTATAAGACTGAGCTTTTCTTACCGATGCTATGGAACGTTCAAATATTTTAAATTTAAGATTATAAAGGAAAGATTATTCTTTTTCTATTTTAATTGATCTTATATATATTCTTTTGTGAAAAATCTTTTAATTTTTTTTGGTCCCAATTTTGGAGAAAAAAGATTAACACACTTCACATTAAGGGAGCTCACCCATGTAATGGCCCGTTTTTTAAGCACTTTTAGGGAGTCTTTTTGGGCTACCAGTAAAAAGATAGAACTTTAAGTTCTTTATCGTATATTTAAATGTGTTTTAAGAGTATGTATATAAATGTTTAGCCAAAAATATCCAATAGAATGTGAGTTATAGCGCTCTGAACACACCCGCCTCTAAAAAATGGACGTTCGCTTCCTCCACGATTCCGGCTGATTGGCTTATCCGAAATAAAATAAAAAAATAACGGTGCTTTAATCTATAAGCTTAAATGTACCAAATGAGCTACATTCAATGGAAAATATAAAAAATTGGATTTTTGGTAGACTGAAGAAAAATTTGCGAATTTCATATTTTTTTGTTATGTTTTTGTTATAATAAACATAAATATTTTGAATTTTGGAATGATCGTAAATCATTTGGTGCGTATATTTGTGCTGAGTCTACCCTATAAATTTGAAGTCATTCGGTCAAACCGTTCTTGAGATATGATGGAGGAAAGTTTGAAAAACACAGTTTTGAGAAAAACACGTTTAAAGTTTCAAGTCCGACTAAAACAAAGAAAATCTTAACTTAATGCTTCGAACAGTTGCTTCTTCTATAACACCTGATTCTTTATAATGACTTTAAATTTAAAAAAAAATCATTTTTTTCTCCGTATTCTAGATATGTTAAAAAAGCAATTTATGAAAAAATTCTTTTTTTTTTTGATTTTTTGAAACTAACACATGGGTGAACCCTCTTAATGCAGGAACTATCTACCATAATTGAAAATACTCCAAACTATGACAGATTTAAGAACTTAACAGCCATTTTGCAGGATTCATTCAGTGCTAGATTTGACGATTTCCAAGATAATTAAAAAATGCTGATCTTTTCATGCATCTTTTTTCCTAATTTCTCTACAAGACTTGCATAAAAAATGTTCTATTTGTGTAAAAAATCCATAATAAGCCTAAAAGTAACATTTTTTGACCTTAACATATATTTTTTGTTTGCTTGTGAGAAAGCTGGAAGTGGCACGCATGATTTTTTTTTATCAGATAGTAGCACTCTTCCCAAAAAAAGTTGTCCACCCCTTCTCTGAGACAACAAAGGATTAGGAGCAAGTATAAGAAACTGGTTTAATGAAACATATCTTTGAATTGAATAGTTCAAAATAATTTAACATTTAAAATAATAAAAATTTTGATCAAAGAGAACATAAATAGATATAGCCTAGAAATACATTCAGCGTTACAAGCAATTGAAAGGCTTAACATCTATAAAAAAACCTTAAAAACGCAACAATGAATTTTGTTACAAAAGAAGTTGTCAGTACTTTTAAAACATTTGGATAGGAGAGAATTACTATATATATATATATATCTATAATAAATTTGTATAATATTTCAAAAACCAGAAATAATAGATAATGAACATAACAAGAAATAACGTAATAAGAATATAAAAGCAAAACATGAAGATCGAAAAAATACTAAAAAGGAACTATAAAAAAGAACCTAGCGAGTCAGAATGCAATTTCGGACTTAGGACCGAATAAGTGGGTTAGACTAGTTTTAAGGCGCCAACCTTCCCCCTTTGCAACTCGGTAGGAAAACCAAATAAAATAAACAAAAATTTAAAGTATATAAAAAAAATTCAAAGTATATAAAAAATAAACCAAAATTCAAAGTATACAAAAACTCACAGAGAGTATGATAAAACCACTGATTAATATTCTGAAACAAATTCTCCCCAATTTCTTAAAGCAGAAAAAAAAATTTATTAAACGAAATCTTCCTACTTACAGATCCCTTTCCAAGAGAATCAAGAATCTTGGGTATCTTTGAACATATCTTTTGAACTACCTTTTACACTAACTAGCATAGATACATATCGAGATAGATGACAATCAATTTTGGTAGGCTTTGAATTGGTTGATTGTCAAAAATGTAAATTTGCTAGATTCTAATTTGGTTGGTTGTCAAAAATGTGTAAGATGTTTAAGATGTGTGTGGAAAAGATGTAAACTGTGATATGAGTGTTATGATATAATCTTCACAGCAAGACCACTAACATGCTGACTTTGAAATCCTATTGTTGTGTGGTGGATTTGGAATCAGAAGTAGCAAAACGACTAATATATTTGTGATGAATATTAGTTCTTAAGAAGTTAAAAGGGTATTCATGATCTAAACAACATTTAAAATTTTTTTTGATATTATTAAATTTATCGATTTTGTGGGTAGTTAAGTTATCATTTCTAAATAAAAAATTCAAAATAACATTTCTGTAAATTGATAAATGCAAGTTACTGTTCCATACATGAATTTTAATTATATGGAACTTAAAAGAATCTCTTTTGTCAAAAATGTTACTGACTACATTATTGTTAATTAGATGCAAATCTAAATCGAAGAATTCTACCACATTAGAGTTAAAGTTAGTTTTAAGGAGGTTGAGATAGTCAGGGTAGAATGTAATATTTGGTTTATATTCATTATTTTTACCAAAATTATTAAATCATCTATATAACGATAAATCAAGTAAGAATCATTAACAATATGGTCAATTTAAAAAAAAAATGTAAATACAGGTTCGCTAAACAATTACTAGCTGGACCACCCTGAGGTAATCCTTTGATCTGTTTATAAAGATTCTGATTAAATGCAATGAAATTCTCTTTTAATACGAGGTTAACAAGAATATCGAATTTCTCTTTTTTCATTGAAGTATATAGCTCATATTTATCATAAATTAACTGTAGAACCCGAATCATATCATCAATATCAATAGAATTAAAAAGGTCCTCGAAGTCAAAGCCATGCATGGAAAAAATTAACACATCTTTAGTAATTCTGGCAATTTCTAAGCTATTTTTAATTATTGCCGTGTTTTGTAAATTATCAATTAAATTTTGAAGAAGAGACTGTAAGATCTTACCAGACCTCGTGATATATGTATTGTACCCATTAGTGATACTACGAAATTTTATAGGGCTTTTATGAAATTTTGGTGTTAAAAAAATGCGTGGATATTTAATATTATTTAGATGAATATTCAGTCTTTTGTTCAAAGCTAAAAGACGATTATCATCTTCTCTATTACTATGAATTGATTTTTGAAATGCATTATTATTTAAAATGTGATTATTTAATATTTTACTGTAAAAATATTTACAGATTATGGCATAATTAGCAGAGACCTTATCAACATATGTAATCACGAAGTCTTTTTGGATATTTTCTATTGATGATTTAAGATCTTTATATATAATTTTATTTTCAACACTGAAATCTAATTTTTGAATTTCTATTGCTACATAAGATCTAAATTGATTGAAAGCCTCAATTGGCATTCCATATTTAACAGCAATTTTAAGGTAGAATTTATCTAAATCCTTTTTGATTTGTTTCATAACATTAGATTTATTTTTTGTGATCATCAATCTAAAACCAGTACTTTTTTCCATAAAATTTCTCAATGAATCATCTTTCACGATGCCAAGGTCATCCCGTGACAACGTGCTGATGGTAATCATCAATATAGTCCCGATATAAATTGCATTTACATGATTCTGTACTAAGGAGCTCCGAGACTTGATTATAATTAAATATAAATCTACCAAGTTTCTTGTTATATTTGAAAGCCTTTTTAATAATAATATTTTTAATTGGAAAAGAGGATTGATATTTTTGAAATATACCAGAAAAATTAATTTTGTTAAAGGATTTATTCATAAATAATAATGTACAATATTCTATAGTGTAACTTTCACTTGCATCTAATTTAATATTCATTTTTTTGTACTAAATAGTTATTAAGGTCTCGAATCATATGCATATCATGAGAATCCCTAAGATTACATTTGTTTAAAATATCTGTCATAATTTTAATTTCAGTTTTATTCATGCCAAACATAAATGATTTAATTAATCCTGTGTTATAGTTATCATCAAATTTATTAGCTAATTCTAACATAGATTTCCCGAGGGTTGTCATGTCTCTAGTAACTCTTTTTTTACGTTTAGCTCTTGAAATTCTCGCAATACCAATTTTATTACTATTACTATTACCAATATATATATATATATATATATATATATATAAGTTCTAT
>BMAV01001204.1:754653-774875 GCA_019973955.1 Trichonephila inaurata madagascariensis
ACACACACACACACACACACACACACACACAGTGACAGTTTTCACAACTTTTTTTGTAATTAGATGTTTGCAAAGTATTATATGCATGAGCCTTTTGATAATTTCTCGTCTTGGCTAGTAAAGAAACTTTGAAATTCATAAATTTCTGCATAATCTTTTTCATCCTTTTTTTCACCGAATTTTTTTTACGATTAGTATTTTTTATAAACAAAGTTTTTTTTAAAAATGATTGACACTTGAATTAGATTTTTTGTTAAGAAAAGTAATTTCCTTCAAGTCCTGCTTTTATTCAAAATCCTATTAATAAATTTAAAATAATGATAAATTGTAGTGGTAAATGATACATCTATGTTAGTTTTTATTTTCCAAAGGTTACAAAAAATAATAAGTTCTTAAAAAGATGCGAATTGAGTGTACTCTATATCGTATTGGGGTTGTGAGATAGCTTCTTCTTGACAGGCTGATTTTTGTTGGCTTATATTCGTCAAAAATAAAATAACAAATACACGAAACCTGAATAAGCATTTCATCAGATTAAATTACTTAAATTGAGCACAAAATTGAAAGCAAACTGCATAGAGCATTTATCTAACTGGTTGTTTTTTTTATTGACTTGCCTTGAAAGTATAAAAATGAAATAAATAAAAAAAAAATTCAATATGCAGAAAAAAAACCCCTTTTGCCTTTTAGCTGTTTTTAATTAATGTAAGCTTTTCAAAGGTAAAACTCTTTCCAGTGTATCTAAGTTTTTAGAATAAATTAAACATCAAACACAAAAATAAGTTTAAAAATTCTTCAGTTTTATAATTTTTTTAATGATAAATAAAAAAATAATAATTTTATGATATAGAATAAATATAGACATATTATCTCATGAATAACGCGTCTTTTTGCTTATTTAAAAATATACACTGAAAAGAAAAGAAAAAATTACAAAAATGAAACGGTGAAGGAAATTTGTGAAAAAATGAAAATAAAAGAATGGGAAACAAAATAGCCTTTTAAAAAAATACATAAAAAGAATATTTAGTTTTACTCACCATCACCAACATCTAAAAATAAGAAAAAATATACAACTTGCAATCGTGGTGGACAGAAAATTTAGAAAAAACGCATCCGTTAATAAAATTATTATTAAATATATATATATATATATAAGTAAACATTTTTCAATATCATAAATGATATCTGAAATTTTAATATTCTCTATTAAAGAAATAACTGAAACAATTAACAATCTTGAAAAAAATTATTTTTAACAGAAAAATAGCAGATGTATAAACAAAATTTCTGATACGATTTGTAATTTGAGAATTATTTAAAAATGAAGAACACGCATTTACGCTTGTTCCTAAAAGATAAGATTTTGTAACTTTGTTTTTTTAAATAGGTCTATACTTTTAGCAATAGAGAAGGCAAGCGTATCTTTCGGATTTAATGCTTAACTCTTCAACTAATCATGATTTTTTAAAGAATACTTTCAATCTTTTGATATAAGTGTCATATACGCTGAAGTACCACTGAATTAAGGATACCTATCTAGTAACGAGTTGGTCCTCCTCTGGCCTTGTTAATAACTGCCACACGACGAGGTATAGATTCAACAAGTTTCTGGAAACGTTCCATGAGGATGACTTGCCAAATATTGGCTAAAGCTGTTTATAATTCAGTAAGGTTCGTTGGTGCTGTGTGATGGCCTTTCACGCCTTGTTCCAAAACATCCCAAAGATGCTCAATAGGATTTAAGTCTGGGCTTCTAGGTGACCAATTCATTACAGAAAAGTCAGAAGAATGCTCATCCAACCAGCCAGTAGCCAACCGAGACTTGTGAGAAGTACAGTTGTTTTTCTGGAAAACTCAATTACTGTGCGGATAACAAAACATCATAAACGAATGGAGGTGATCACACAGCAGAACTACGTACCGAATTGCATTGAGGAAGGTTGGTACACGCACCAAAGATCCCAAACAGAGCGACGAAAAAACACCCCAGACCATGATTGAGCCACCATGCCTACGTACAGTTCAAATCTGGTATGCAGGATCCATGGCTTGCTATCCCTAATTCAGTGGCACTTCAGTGTATTAATGCAGATTTGACGAGGTATAAATTTTCGAAATTTTTTACAGTTTTAGCCCAAAATGACCCTAAACTATCAATTGCTTATGAATTTAGTTTCGATCACCAACAATCATCTGGAATTTTTTTTTTATTCTGTATTACTACAAAATGATATTTCTTGTTCACGAAATTTGTTCTGGGATACGTATGATGAAACGAACATCGATTCGACAGGTACAGAATAGGGCCATTATAAAACTTAACACCAAAAGTATTGATCTACAACAAGGATGTCAAACTGAAAGTCTTATACTTGGGTCAAATATACAAGGTTTAACTTTGGGTGTGACGAAAAAATCAATATTCATAGATACGTAGGTTTATTTTGAATAATACTTATCATAAACATATATAAAAGAACAAGAAAAACTTAATGTTTACCTCCGGACACTTAACATCTCTTCTTTCCTTTTTCAGGAGAACTTTTATTCGCTGTGATTATTTCAAAACTAACCCAAGGTTATGCCGGGTCGCAAAAAGGTTCATTGCTGGCCAAATGCAGCCCGCGGGCTACGAATTTGATACCCCTAATGTATATGATGATCTATTTCCTTTCGATGATGAATGTAGGGATTTTTTTGAATTTTATAAACAGGGTGATTCGCTACCAGACCGACAAATTCGTAGGGTGAGCAGGGGGTATAGAGAAGACTCAGAATCAAATAAGAATGGGGGGTCGCAAAGGCCATAGTTTAGAGCTAGAAGAAGAGAAAAAGAACAGAAACAGCGACACATTAATGGGACAAAAAGCATTTTACTGAAAGGTTGTACTATAACAGGGGCTCAAAATTACGATGTTGCCGTTTGGGAGACCTGACAGCTGCAGTGCATGGAAATCCTTACGTTCTGGAAGATTTCTGGCATGTCACATATCCTCTACAGATATTCGAGCGATGAGGTATTCATCTGAAAGTACAGGCATCTCGTACTTAAAAAAAGAATATGTTAACTCGTCAAAGAACCAGTCTCACGTAACCTTCTGTTCACACTTGCGAAGGTTGTGTGATGTGGAAAGGCCTGTTCGAGTAACGTTTAATCATTTGAATACGAGTTCATTCTACTAAATCGGGAAACAGATTGAGAATAACGATATTCAGCAAGATCGGTGTTCACGAAACCTTCCGTTCAGCGCCATCTACCATGAAGGCCGTATCACACGTACATTTTTGGTGGAACTTTTTTGACCAATTTTTCGTCCTGTCTAAGGGTGAAGGGTTACCGTACACAAAAAGACATGCTCTGACGTCAGCCGCGCTCTTTCTCCAGATTGAAAAATTACTCGCCCATTTTTCTGCTTCGGAAAATGGACATCCCATATTTATTTTATTTCGCTCACACTTTTGTTGATGGGCGTTAACAGAAATGGAGCACCATTCTGTTTAAAATATTATAAACCATTAAAATATTATACCCCATATCTGAGGCGTTTGACAAGACCGAAGCTGCCATCTTGTTTATGACGTAGGGCGCCGAAGAACCCAATTGGCTGGAGTTTCAAGCAACGTTTACTTGGAACAACCTTTTGGAACAGCTCACTGGGAAAAAGTTGTTTGGAACCGTTGCTACGGTAACTAGGTAGAAATTGTTCGAAATGTTGGAATTACGTGTGATAAGGCCTTAAGACTACCTGGAGGAATCTTCCGGAACGTAAGGAATTCCTTGCAGCACCGCTGTGAGACCAGCCAGACGACTTCTAGTTGTAATTTTGAACATCTTTTGTAGTACAACTGTTCAATAAAATGTCCTCTTTCCCATTACTGTGTTTCTGTTTTTGTTCTTCTTTAAACCATAGCTTGCAACTACGGCATTTGTGACCCTGCATTCCTAAGTGATTCCAAATTGGCTCTGTATCCCCTACACACCCTGTAAGCTTGTCCGTCTTGTAAGCAAATCACCCTGTTTATTTGTCAGTAATTTGTTTTGTTTAATAATGGTTTTAATTTATATATAAATTTCTATCATTTTATTCGACCCGGGTTTCAAGAGTATTTTTCTATGATTCAACTACGGTTTTTTTGCTGAAATATAAATAGCACTATAATGAAAAGGAATCCCGAACGAAATTTCTTCTTAGATTTAATTAATATGCTTTTTAAAGAATATAAATTAAAATAAAAATATAATTAGTAAAAAGAAAAATAAAACTCGGTGGAAAGTTTTCAATTTGTTCATCATTACGACTGATCTTTAAACTCCAAAACCGATGCCACCCTCTGCATATCACACAGAAAGGAAATGAAATTTTATTTTTTAACACCAAAAATGTTACATGATTTATCTATCGCGCTGTTTATTAAATAAATATGGTAAAATTTATTTTTGTTAAAGCGAAGATATTGAATGAATAAGCTTTTTCAAATTAGAGGATGATGTTGTATCATCCATATAATTCCCATGAGGTAAATTTCAACTTATGAAGCCAGTAAAGTTACGTAATTTGATTTTTTATTAATAATTTATAAATGATGAAAATTAAGAACAAAATATTGAATTCTTTACCTATTATTGAATTTTGTAGATATATTGGTCAATTAAATGCAATTGTTTTTAACTTAACATAGACAATCGTGTGCAATGATAATTTTGAATTCACAAAAAAACATATCTTTAGAATAATATAAATATAATAGATTTATTTATTTTGGATCTGGCTTAAACACTGGTGGATATGATTAGTAACAAACTTGGAGATCATAAAAAGAGAAATTTAAAGTATTAAGATTTAAATAAGAGTACTTCTTAAGCAAGGTTGATTTAATAAGGAAATAATTAACTATTTTTAAGATAAAATTATTAACCATTTTAATTGTGAAAAATATGTTTCTAGACACGTGACTGATATTTTTACATACTTAACTCGAGGAAATTTTTTTGCAGGAAAGAGAAATAGAAAGAGACAATTGCATATTTCTGTATCACATTTTCTGACTAATGAACAATTTTATTAAAAAAAAAACAGATAACGTTTGACTCCCAAGCAAAGCTTATAACAAAACAAGAATAAGAAATATATAAGAGAAATAAGTATATGGTCTAATAAATTATCTTCATAAAAAATAACTATTCAAATATTTTAATACAACTTCATAAAAAGTAATAAAACCGTTTCATTTTTCTTTTATTTCTTAGAAACAAGCAAACAACTTTAAAAATTAATTTTTCAGTACCTAAGTATAAAACTCGGTTTTAAATTTTAGTTCAAATTATTTAATTCTTGATCAGTTATAAAAAAAGTTTATTATAGTAATTTATGCAACACACACAGAAACTAAATAAACTGTATTATTTTAAATGATGCTATGCATATTTTTGAATTACATGTAATTTATCTGATAAAAGCTTCATTGAAAAAAGTTAAAAGTATAAGTTTTTAAATTATTCATGCACTTTATTAAGCAACGCTTAAAAAAAATTCTAAAAATGTTTAAAAATAATTAAGAGAAAAATAAACATTTTCATATGATTCAAATAACTGCTAAAATATAATTTTTCTTTCTTTTTTATTTCCTTTTCAAATGGAACATAGCATCCAAAACTTAGCTTTCCTTCTTTTTTATTTTCTCTTCACTACATATATTTTCAAAAGTATCTATAAATGCCAAGATTTCTTTTAATTATGATATTTGGGTATTCAAATCCTCCTAATCATACAAAACGTTTGGTTATTGTGATTAATTATAAGCACAATTAAAGTTCATTAAAATGTTTCAGATGAATAAATCAGAAAATTGAGTAAAATGTTCAAATACATTAAGCAGGAATGATCAAAACTATAATCATAAAAAAAATAATAATTAGAAACAAAATAATAAATGCATAAATTTTTATCGTAATAAAAGACCGAAATAGGCTATAGAAGAAAATCTCTTCAACTTACAAAGAACAACTGAAATAATAGAAAAATTAATCAGATATATATAAAGCAAAACAAACAAACAAGAAATAATTTTTTGAAACACATAATAACAATAGTTATATGAAATAAATAAGAAGTACAAATTAGACCATTTATTGTTTTCCCCTGAAATGATTTTTTTAAAACAAATTAAGTTAAATTTACCACAATATAAAACAGTGGAGTAAATTCCCATTTATGGGTACTTTTCATTCTTGTTCCAGAATTATAAAAAAATAAGTTAGTAATCAAATTACCTCAAAAGTTCACATTTTAAATGTCTGTTTGTTATTACAACATACAATTGTATAGTTGTATATACTGCTTAATATTTATTATATTAGTTAGAAATGATTCTTTCATAACACGTGTCCTCCGTTAATATCTGCTCACTTACAAAGAATCTTCAACATGTCAGACTACTATTAATGTTTTTCTTCTTTTGCAAGTACAAAATATGTTACTTTAAATAAAATAAATTTTAAATCATGATAATTTAACATCCCAAATTAAATAATCATATAAAATCCATCATCTTGACGGCATTAAATAACAAAATATTTTAGTACGCACGCATATATCCTTTAGAGAGGAAAATATTGAATTACAATATTTTGTTTTAATTGTCTTTTATCTAAAGTAGAAAATAATTAAATTAAATTTAATCTTAAGTTAGCTCAGTACTTCTCAAACTTTCAATACTCGCGACCCAATATTCAATTATCCTTTTCATCGCGCTCCCCTCCGTACACAATAGCAATAATAATATAATAATAATAATTCAATAATATTATACTTTTACACTAAAGCTACAAAACGACTTTGACCTCTTATGTGCCACCGACGTTTATAAACGTCTCGATCAGTCAAAGTATTAATTTTCTGGACGTATATATATGTCTTTCTGAAGTAAGATGTTTTCTGTGCACTGCTATCCATAAAATTATTCTGAAGGCTTTGGAATGCAATAAAAGGACCTTGACAGTATTTACAAAGGATTTACTTATTTCAGAGGATTTGCTAATTTATTCCTTTTTTCCTCCCCCCTCCCCAATACGCGAGTCTACGTAGAAAACGGTGGCATTGGGGGGCGAACTGCGTAACTTTTAATCGGCTGTTAAGGAATTAATTATAAACTGCACATATCAAGATAAGTGTATTACAAGCCCATGGGGTCACTGGTAACGATTAAACTTGTACTTAGTATTGTTAAATTAATAATAAAATACATTGTATAGTACTGATACATTTATAAGCGTATTATATCAGTGTAAATGTGTATTTTATATTTTATTGTATCAGAAAGTATCGATTGTTTATTTTCAGAAAAATTAATAATTTTTTGAATAATCTTTAGTTTACAGCTTTTCAAATAGCTCGCGCCCCTCTCGTAGAGTTATCAAGGGGGGCGCGCCCCACAGTTTGAGAAACGCTGAGTTAGCTGCTTAAAGAGAAAATATTAATAGGTTACTAATTTTTTTTTCTCCTTGATAAAAATACAGTTTTCATATGGATGAAAGAGGTATAACGAAGGTTTTATATATTTTTAGTATATACTTTGTGAAAATAGTATCACGTTATTTATTAATTATGTTATTTCTCTAAAAATTACTTTGTTAAAAAAATCACGTATTTCGTTAGTTATTTATAAAAGCATAAAAATCTGAATACAAGAACAATTCTCAAATCACTACTGGATTTGCATGAATCGAATTATTATTGTTTGCAATATTTTAATTATAATTGCTCCATTAGGTAGTTTATAGCAATGCAAACGAAAATTAGAATAAATTACTATCGAAAGCGCTTCGAATGGATCACCAGTAATTTTTGACGTACAAAAAATATATAGTTAAAAAATTAAAGTTAGGAGAGATTTATTTATATGAATGAAATAGCTGTATACTTTTTAAAGGTAATAAATCTATATAAGAGAAGGAAATATATTTACTTACTTCCCATTGCCACTAAAATAAATCAAAATATTTGTTTTAAATGATAAAGTTTTAACAAAACTTTTTAAGTGCATAGCATAAGTAAACATTAAGAAAAGTTTTTTTGAAATTAATATGAATTTAAATGTAACTCGTAAAAAATGTAATCTTTCTTTAAATTAAATCTTACAAAGAAACTTTTTCCAATGTAATAAAATAAATAATACTACATAGAAAAAAGGGATATCAGTTTTTAAGTAGAAGTAACACAAATAATAATAGTAAAAAAAAGACAATTTGAAATAAATTTTTGATTCATCTAAAGCTTTCAACTATTATAGCTACTTACCATCATAGCCTAAAAAAAGCATAAATTGAACATAATTAGTAATACATAACATCTTATATATATATATATATACACAGTTATTTTACTTTCATATATATTTTATCCATTATTAATACCCACAAAAACCTCATACAGCTGTACCACACACAGCAATGTATACAAATTAAAGTAGATCTGATTTAAGAGCAAATCAAACGTTTATTACTGTATAAAAATATTTTAACAAATGTCATGTTTTTATTCAGATTAAATTCATAATGTGTTGAATGTAAATACTGAAATGAAGTTGAAATTTATTGAGTATTTTTACTTTTTTATGTTGAGAAAAAGTAACGTAATATTTTTTTGAGTTATAAAAATAAATGATTTTATAAAATACTTTTGATTTGTGATCAGTATAAGAAAATTAAAATTATACGTGAATTGAGGAAGTTAAAATATTTATTCATATGTCCTAAGAAAAGTAGTCAGTTAATGAAATTTTTTGGAAGTAATACTTGACATTTTTCTCACGAGTAGTACTTATCATAAATTTTATTTTAAATGTGTGAACTAATTATTAAATTTCACTATAAAGTAAAATAAAGGAACTCGATAATATATTAATTATCAAAATGAACGATGTAAACAAGTGAAATAGATGAGATTGTGAAAAAATGTACTGATCTCTCGTTTATCACATTTCATTGAGAATTCATTTAGTAAATTTAAAAATGAACCACAAAGAATAAACAGACAAAAATATAGAAGCAAAAAACATTAGTATTTATTTTAATAATTACCATTGAAATAACTTTTGTTTAATATTACATTAAAATTTACAAAAATATTTAAGTAATCAGAAACTTAGTAACTTTTTTAAACCACATTTTCTTTCTCAGTTTTAATTTGACGTTACTTATGGATTTGAAAACTCTAATTACATTGGAAAGGTAATAGTGTCTAAATTATTTCTCTTGCTTGTGAGTATAAAGTATTATTCTTGACCCCAATGAATTTGTAAGTACTGAATCAGTGTGCTTGTTTTAATTAGAGAAAAAGTAAAAAAGATTTATAAAAAAACATATATTTTTACTTACCATCAACAACAACTAAATAAATATAAATAAACCTATTATTAGGGCTTTCAATCATAATTATATGTCATTTTTAAATTTTGATTATTGTAATAAAGTTATTTCAAACATAAAAAAATAAAGTTCTAAAATTCTACAGTTTAAAATAAACATTTTTTAACAGTTGAAATTTAAGAAGGCTAAAATAGAACAATTGCAATTGTAGGAAAAACTCGATAATTACAGTTTTTTTTATTTGAAATTCTACCCTATTAAATTATTCTTCTGACATTTTTTTTAAAATATAGGAAATTAGTGAATAAGCAAAATATAATCTGAGCTTTTCCCATTTGTTAATACTTAATGTTAGATACAATATACATAAAAATCGTTTTTCTTTTAAATTAATATTTATTATCTATGACAACTCTGTTTTTAATAAGCGTACCTGGGATCTTAATGTCAGGAATAAAACTTCTTAAACCCAGAACTATGAAATCTCAGATCTTTTTTTACAAAAATTACATTGTTTGCCAACAAACTTATAATATTTAACGTAATTGAATAAAATATCAAAAAGCAAGCTTCGTTCATAATTGTAAAGAAATAAAATGCAATTTAACATACAACATTCACTAAGAATTTCGTGGAATTTATTTTATTGTCATAAAATTAAATTATGTAAATAAATCTATAATTATTTTATGAAATATTCATTACTTACATGATTAAATAAACGATGCATTATTAATAGAAAAAAAAAGTCATTAATAGCTAATTTTGGTTGAAAATACTCTTGAATTTCAAGAAATATCGTAAGTCATTCATCTAAACAAAATAGTTACACATTTGGAATATGAAGCTAATAACTGCAGCTCCCCGATATAAATATATATTTAATAAAAGCAAAAATATATTTAATGCTTGAAAAAAGAAAGAACTACATATTTTAATCCAGAATACATTACGCAGCCGAAAGTCACCAGATACTTAAATTTTGTAAAACATATTGCAATATAAGTCTATTTAGAAAACTAATAAATTTCATGTACTTCAATTTAGGCACCAGTGCATAATAATTACAAACAACTCTTTGTCAGAAACCTCTTTATCTCAGGAATATGGGTTCACAATATATAATCTATACCCTTTTGAAATTTCATAATATTTGACTGATTTTTGTATAAGTTGTTTGATATTATTCGTTACATATATATAGAATAGATTTGAATTTTACGCATGCACACTAAACAGTACTGTTTTTAAATACTCATAGTTTATTGAGTGTCATTTTAAATTTAAGTATAATCTTTCTGTTGCATGTTATCAAAAGTACTGTAAATATTTTGAAATTTTATAACAAATTCCAAGAAAGGGGAAAAGAAAAGGGGGAAAAAATTAAAAAACCTTAAAAATTAGAGTTTTAAAAATAAATCTTTATATATTCATGCAAAAAAGTGACATTTTAAAGAAAATTCTTATACAATCGTTGAAATCAGTTCATTAAATATTTTATCAAAGTGATGAATCATTTCCAGCATTTTACGATACAGAAAAATCAAAAATATATTTTTTCCTCCTTTTAACTTGTTACTTATTCTCTAAAAGACTCAAGTCACTGAAACTTTACCATAAATTATGAACTTAAGCATGTTCTTCCCATGCTCAAACTTATAAAATATTTTGTTAGGATGTTTCTTGGAAAATTAAAAGAAATGTATGAGATTCAAAGTGCCTTGTGTGTGGCTTTGACTATATATTATACGAACAAATACCAAAATAAAGCGAAACAAATTTGCATGTGAATTAATAATGAAGCGTATATAGAAAAAAAGCATTTACTTAAGATTATTAAAGCAGTAAAGATAACTTTTCATAAGTAGATTATATAAAGATTGCTTGTGTGTGTGAAAGAAAATAGATAAGTAAATACTTACATTCATTAGCTGAAATTAATATAAAATAGATTATATCAGTAATTTATTAATCTGAATACCAACAAGTTGTTTTTCATTATTTGTGGTGAAATGAGTTTATTATTCAAACACACATGCACACCAGAATTTGAAATTTAATTCTTAGAATAGAAAAGAAGAAATAAATTATTGAAGCAAATTATAAACATGGGAGAAACATGTTTATTTTAATTATGATTGTACCTTTCTCTGAAAATAAAAAGAATTCATGAGAAGATAATGTAATATTCAGCGTTTATTCACAAACAGACAATACATCATTTTGTGTATGTAATGTGTGAAATATTTTGTAAACTTCTTTTCAATGTGCTCTTTTGAATTTCTTAACACAAGTAGTATATATTAAAAGAATTCTGAATTAAATCATATTGTTTAACAAACATGCACATTTTGCAATCTAATAAATTTGTTATTGTAAAATTCTAAACTTATTAATAGCTGACGTGTTTTCTAATTATTACAAGGAACTTTGCTTTAAGGCTCCTTTTGCAAAGAGCTTTGCTTTTTTGCTTTGCTATAAAAATAGGAATTACGGGAGTTACACAGTTTTAAAAGCATATCTTATTTGAGCATCACCTTATATGAGACAATTGTTGCCAGGCCACTCACTGTCATCGTTACTTATGTTGAATCGTGTGTTTGAGTTCTGATGCCCCTGAAGAGAGCTTAAAGCACATTAAACCACTCGAGGTTCTTCATTCTCACGTTTGCGTACTGTAGTAATTTAGAGAATGGAGTGCTAGCTGAAATATTGTCCTTATTTCTTGACCATGTTGAAAGTTATGAAATCCTTAGCCAATAACAATCATGGTGCTTCAGAATATAGTGTTAATAAACAATAAATAATCCACGGTGGTATGTTCATTATAGAAGCAAATACATGCTCATAATATTATGGAAAGAAGATGTTGTTTACAATTTGATGAAACATATGTTTCATTATTGTTTAACATAAACTTTGCATCTTTTTTTTTTTGTAAAAAAAAGCTTGTTAATTATTCAGGTCAATGTTAAAATTTTATTGCATATAATTGAATGAAGTTGAATATAATTGAATTGATATTGAGTATTGAATAGAGAGGAAGACAGTAATTTAAAAATATCTTTCTTGTAATCAAGTAGAAAAAGTTCTTACTTTGTTCCATGGGACCTGAATTGAAAATAAAAAAAAAAGAATTAATACGTTTAAAAAAAACCCGTAATTTTATAAGAAATATACGTTATAATTATGTCATAAGATATAGAATTCATAAAAATAATCATATTTCTATACGTAATTATACTATTCGAATTAATTGGGACAAACTGTACGAAAACAAATCTTTCTAAAACTTAGCTTTTAATCATTACATACCTTAAATGGACAGAAAAAGCTCTATATTAGTACGAAATATGAACTAAAATATTGACTTCACGATATGTATGAAATATTGACTTCATTAGTGCCGCGCACATGTTCTTAACTTCATCATTGTAGAACCACACTTGTATAACACTTTTTATCATTTGCTGTGTTGTAGTTCAACTCATCTTAGCTAAACGATTCTTGAGAATATGCCATATATTCTCAATAGGATTTAGGTCTGGTGAATTACCAGGCCAATTACGCACTTTCATTTTATTTTCAAGCATAAAAATCTGGACATATATTGAATTGTGACAAGAAGCCATTAGGTCATGTTGGAATGTACCATCAAATGTTTCCCTGAATGCAATAATTATACTGCGTAATATTTATATGTATTTGACAGAATTATCAAGCTTTAAGAGGAACTAAGCTTTTAAAGCCATTTGTTGTGAAGAGACCCAAAAAACTTCGCTTAGAAAGGTGTTCTAAAGTCTGCTGGGTATGATCTGGTAGCAGAGTTTCATCTTCGCTTCGTCTAACTGCACCTAATTTACATCTCTGCATAAATAAATGTGTTTCATCCCTGAAAATCACCTTCTTCGAGTCGCTAACAGTCCACAGGATCGGTATTTCTTCACCCATGCTAAATCGTTTTCACTTTTTTCTGAGCTGGAAATTGCTTTTTCCTAGGGCCTTGTTGCCTTACGCCTTACTTCCAGAAGTCTTTTCCCAATAGTTAAGGGGCTCACTTCAACACCAAAATCCAATAAATTCTTCGAAGGTCTTTGCTTATTTTTCTGGGACTTACTTTGCTATTTTCTTATAAAATTTTTATCAGTTCTTAGAGTAATTTTCCGTTTGAGCCCACATTTTCCTTTTCTTTTTGAAGAAAATGTTCCGGAATTTTGAAATGTTTTTAAAATTCTTGAAACACTTGAGTTGTCAATACCAAATAGCGCAAGTATATCTCTCACAGTCATAAAAGTGTGTTCATTAAGAGTGATTATTTTAGAACGCTTCCTTAGAGTAATATCCATCTCAGAACAAGTTAAAGTAATACGTGTTACAAGGAACGAGAAATTTATAGCCACCAGCTGCCTCACGGAAGAGCTCACAACTGGACAATTGATTCACCAAATCATTCAAACGAGTAAATTATAGTCAAGGTTGATCAATCACATGATCTCTACACAGGTATAACCGATTTGAGGGGGTTCAAAGCATCACTGATAATCCCATACCAACTCAGACAAGAAAAAAATGCTTGTCTCAATTAATTGGAACAGTATAGTAATTGTATTACTTGTAATAAAATACAATGAGTAATATTTTCTACAATAACCATTAAGGACTCATTAAACCTTCAAAAAGAAGAAATATAGGGAATTTTTTCAAGTACATAAGTTAAGTTATTTTCTATCACGGAAATTAAGAGTTTCACATTCTTAAATAATCTAATATCAAAATCAATCTTATTTACATATAAAATATTTATTTCAAATTAAAAAAATAATTTTTAAATAAAATTCCATAAAATGAAAGTTAGAGGAGATTTAGTTCATGTTTTTATTATGGAATGATAATAAGAAAGAATCTTCATCAGTTTTCCATTGTTAAATGGAAGAGAGAAATCACAAATATTTTGGAAATTTCGAACAAACTCTAAACGTGAGATATTCAATGGTTGTTATCTATTATTTGAATAATTATGGTGCATTGTTAAAAATAGACACCAATTTCCATTCGCTGTAATTTCAAACTTGTTGTGGTATAAAAAATTAAAGAACATTGATTACATGTAAATATTTGAATTAAAGTAAAAACTTGTTCTTACCAGCATTTCCAAAGCCTCTACCTGAAACAAAAAAGCAATAACATGTAAATAATATACAATACTTTTATGATCGACCTTAATTTTGCCTAATTTTATAAATCTTTCTTTTATTGTATTTCATGGGATATTAAATTAATATATATATATATATATATATAGAAGATTTCTCTCTCTTTTCCTCATAGAGTATATATGAAGATACCAAAGGTTGACACATTAATATGCTTTATAACTTACTTCCTATTTCTTTATCCATGAAAAAAGTTAAAAACAAATATAGTTATCTATTATTTATTAGAGATCGCTGAATAACATTTTTAAAAATAGATATTTGGGGGGGGGGGTAAATATATCTATTGGCAAATTACACGAGCTTTCACAATAAATTTCTACTTTGGTGTATTGTTGAGAAATCACATTCCTTTTGCCAATTTTAAGACTAAATGAACTTCACTTTTCAACTAAAATGCATTAATATTTCGAGCAAGAATAAATAAATTTTTAAGAAATTGTGAATAATAAAAAAAAAAAAAAAATATGTAAAATATTTTATAGCTCACTTGTTTTGTAATGGAAGTTTTTTAATTGACAAAGCTAATTGAAATATATATATATTTTCCTTTATAACTAATCTAAACAATCAATCCATAATTGATGCTTTGAAATTTCCTTGATATTTAAAATTGAATTTTAATGTAAAAACCAGGAAAAACTATTCAAAACTATTCTAACAAATTGTATAGGTAGATAATTGCACAAAAGAAATTAAAATTTCAATATCAATTTGTTACACTTTTATCTTTCAAATACAGTGGTGTTATTTTTGGTAGTTAAAAATATTTAAGGATTGGGGCAACTCTGTCTGAGATATTTCTATTAATTCTCTTGGGAAAATTTATTTTTAACTGTGGTTTGAGTTTAAAATCGTTTTCCGTAGAGATAATTTTATTCTAATGTAAGTGATATATAAATCCTGGCAATGGGTGTGTTAAAGTTAGTTGTTAATCATCAAATGTGAGTCATTATATTCCTTACGATATCATTCAAGTTATAACTGCCACTTGAAAAGACGGAAATAAAAGAGAAGTAGTTTTGAAGAGGATTACAGCAGCTTAGGAAAGATCTGACAAGTTATCAACAATCGGATTAAGAGATAAGTGTCTGTTTGAATATCTTATAAAGCTCAGGTTAGGAAACTAATTAATATTGCTCCCACGGTTATTAAACTTGAATTAAGTATAAGTTGATCAGTCATAAATAAAAAGTAATTATTTTTATAACGATGTCTTTCTTCGGCATCCCAAAATACATCTGCAAACTCCGGGTTGCGACAGGATGATTTTTTGATAGAAAGTCAAACGAAGCACTTTATGCATAACAATTATATACATCTCTGATTTCGTGAATTAAAGAGATAAAAGTTTTTTGACTTAAATGAGAGTAATTTAAAGATAGAACAGTTAAATAAATATGTGTGTATCAGAATACGATTACAGTTTTAATGAAAAAAAAAAACTAGATAAATAAGCAATTATATATACAAGAATAACCCCTGATTATAAATAACAGATTAAAAGATGGACTTGACATGGAAATGCAAAATGTTATCAATTACTTAATTACGTAGCTATTTTTAATATGAACAAGTTAGTTCAATTTCAGATTAAAATTTTTAAAAAAATCAGAAATTTTCCTAAAATTGTTATAGAAACAAAATATTCAAGCATTGAAATGGAAAATGAATCTATGGCGGATAATTTATATATATATATATATATATATTTGTAGTAACTACAATTTTTCTCTTATTATTTTATTTTATTATACTATATATATATTCTTTTATTTTTATAAAATAAAAGTTTGTTTTAATGACTTCAGATTAAAATGACGTGAGTCTGAATTTAAAGAAGCAATTTTTTATTTAATGAATACCATATTATCGCAAGTAACAATGTTAATTCTTGAATTTGAATCATTTTCTTTTCCAACACCACAATGGTATTTTTTTAGACTTAACAAGCAAACCTTCGATATTCTGCAAGATTTATCTTGGGCAAAATCGGGATTCGAACACAATACCTATTTGTGACTATAACCTATCTGCTACCATTACCCGGAAAGAAGAACTCTTTACTGAAATCAGTTTATATATACTATGAAGCAATTTATAAGATTATCTGATACGGATTGTGTGATTATTTGTTAATACTGCATTTTAACACCATTCGAAAGCTATTATGTGACATGGAAGATAAGTTAAATTTTACACTCTGAAAAAGAATATTTAAGTTTGTAAATGTTATAACATTAAATTAAGGAACTGTTTCTATGTTCAGTCAAAGTTTTAAACTATTGGTCCTTTTATATATATGTAGTTTTTGAATTTAATAAATGATCTGACTATAATTTCAGATAACTACTCATATGAAACAAAAATTTCTGAGGTATAGTAAGGATCAAAGTTCTTACCATTGTTTTGACCTTCAGCATCTAAAAATAAAAAGGAAAGAAAAAAAAAACATTTAAGTTTTCCTATAATTTTGAAATACGCTCCCTTAAAGTTCAAATGTTTAGCAAATTGATACTTTTTTACTATGGGATCTTATATTCACTATTTTCCCAACAGGGGGATGTATAACGCACTGTTAAGTGTATAACAATAAGTAATTATGTATATTATTAATTGAGTTGTTATAAATTCATTACATTATGAAACCGATATACGACATGAATTAAAACAAAAGTACCTCACATTCTTGAACCTTTAATCTTGAAATGATAAAATTTTTAACGGATACATATATGTACAAAAATAAAGGGAAATTATTTTTTTAGACAAAAGGCAGTGACTGTTCGTTTAAGTAAGGAAATATAAGTACCTTTCAGATTAAAAGAAGTTAAAAACTAACTGATGAGCACAATAATGTCTTGTAATTTTACACAGAAAACATTTTTCAAAACTTGATCCCTTCATTCATCCCAAACTTTCTAAGGAATTCAGAGTTATCAGGAAATAAATTTATGTTTATGTATTGATTATTTTATTTCCTGTGATGTCTATCTCTTTTTAAGAGCCTATGTATAAAAATATATTTAAGATTTTCTTGGAATTTATACAGCACTATTATATTTTCAATGAGTAAACAAAATCAGGTCATGATATGGTATCTTAAAAAAATTTAATAATGCGTAATATTATTATGTAAAATAGTGATTAAGTAACTTAAAAGCATTGGGGTTTGGAAAATTGAGAGTTTCAAAATGCAAATATGTCTCATACAAAGAGATAACAATACTTATCAAAGGACAATAGCTAAATTTCGGTAAGGGGTATTAAGTCTTATTGATTTAATCAAATATATAATCATGATTATAAAAATCATCCCTTCCTGTCAGAAATGAAACTGTTGAGCAATTGTGATTTCTTTGTTTATGAAGAGCATAAAGATTGAATACAAACATGCATTATTTAACATATTTTTTTATGTATATATTAAAATTTGATAACCCTTAAAATTTTCATAAATCAAAATGTGTTTCTTTATATTGCTACTTATTAGTACTTTGAAACTTGAAACTATTTCGAGTTTAAGTAATATATTTCCTCAGTCTGAGGTTCGTGTTGTTCAATTACAAGTAAAGATTTCAAATTTTTTTCATTCATTTTATTCCCAACCAAAACATGCAATATTTAGAATCATTAGCATAACATTTAATAATAATTAATTAAAAAAATTGTTGCTACAATGCCAAAACAAAGTAGTTAATTACATCTTTCTTAACTGTTGAATCTGTGGTACGAATTGCCACACAAGTTCCTTACAACGAGAATAAACATGTTGTAAATTACTATTCCTCAAAACAACTACAAACTCTACAAATAACAATACAACATTTTTGAATTTAGTTTCAATTTTTTTGTATAAAATTTATAACTGCATCATATTTAGCCTCTTAACCCAAAAGCCTTGAGAGTATAGGTGTATCTTAACAATATCTATATTCATTACAACAGTAATGTATAACCATAATATATTATATAATAGAAAATATAAAATTTCTATAAGTAATATTCATAACAGTAATCTATATGTTCTTAATAAAATTTAAAATTCAGCAATAAATCTTTGGAAATTTTCGGCAATCTCTTAGAAAACAGTTGTTAAGTTGAGGGGTTAATATTGAAGTAATGAAATCCAAGGTTAGCTTAATGGATTCTTGACTCTGTCTATTAATCAATATACATTGCCATATTAAGTATCCAACTTACTGCAACAATACTGAAATCTGTGTAACGTAGTTATAATATATTCATTATACATAAGAATATCATCTTTATATTTTTTGATTTTTATCCTTAATTTGATGTCATGGATTTTCAAAAGATTACTTTTAATATCTGAAATGCTTAAAAACTGCTAAAATTTAAAATTTCTTTGTGCTTGTGTAGTTTTTATTAACTTAACATTTTTCTGATTTTTAATTTTTGAGAGACTGTTGGTCTATACATGTATTTATAAAAAATACCTTACATTTAGTTTGCAGTTGTATGTTTCCCCTCTAGACGTCATGAACGTACATGTCACTCATGACGTCATTTATGTGTTGTTTTTTCTTAAGCCACCTGTCTGATGCCCACGAAATTCATCGTGGCAAACAGCTAGAGATTTATGCCTGTCGTTAGCCATACCTTTAGCACCATACAGGTGACAGTATGATTTGGCTCGGTTCCATCCCAATTTTGAGGGAGTGCACCCTGGGGGTGGCCAGGCCCCCCCCCAACCTTCCTTCCCCTTCCACCAACTTCCCGAAAGGACTTGCGGCTCGACGGCGTTTTGGAGAACCCCCATGGCACAAGGCACTATACATTTACAAACATACATGCCGTTTCCGAGCTTCAAACCCAGACCCAATGGCACAGAAGTCAGCGTCACTAACCACCATGACGTCATTCATGACATCATTTTTGTAAAGCACCTTATATAATGCTCTAAGACTCAATACCATTCATTTTGTGCACATTTAGAGGAAGCTAAATACGGATGAATACATTATTCAGTTTTATATTAAAACCTAGATATTTTCCACTAATTGTTGTGTATACGTTACTGTGTTAAAGTGTATAATTCACTTATTTCATGAAATAACTAGACAAGTCAGATAAAGTATATAATAGATGAAAAATATCATGCTTTACCTAGTTATTCTATGAAATAACCAGGTATTCTATGAAATATCTAAAGACAGTCCGTTAAAGTGAAAAATGAACAATTTCAAGGATATTTTATAAATCAATTGATCCCATAATTAGCTAAAACCTCTCAAAAAATACATTTTTATCTATTTTGCGGATGAATAATTGATAAATAATAAGCGCAAGCCTATGATATAATTTATTATTGCTTATATTGTTAACATTAATTTAACAGAAAGGGGAAAAAGAATGTGTTGCAAAAATATATTATATTTAAATATTACAACAAAAGTACATGCTGGAAAGAAAAACTGTTACTTCATAAAAACATTGTGTAAACTTTTTAAAACAAAAATGTACGAGAATATTAATTTAATTTTTATGAGATACCTTTTTACTTTACTTCTCATTATTTATTAGAGCAAGGATAGCGGCAATGTCACTTTGGATTGCACTGCTTATTATTTTTGAAACAAGCACATTTTTTACTATTACACACTTTTTTTTTACAC
>BMAV01001204.1:777038-789503 GCA_019973955.1 Trichonephila inaurata madagascariensis
ACACACACACACACACACACACTTGCATTTATGAATACGTTTCATTTCTCTTATATTTATGATTATATTTACAGCTTAAATTAAAACATAGTTTGGCTCTTAGATGGAACATAAGACACCTATAGCTGAAGTTTTTGGAAGATATTATCTGTTTGGTTTGTTAAATAGTTTTTCCTTTCTTCATTTTTCTTTTTTATCAAAATAAATATGGAGTTATCTATCTCATTAATATTCATGAGACTCTAATCAAATGCATCGTTCTACTACAAGCGTAAATTTAAATTGCTATTAAAAGATGTCCTGTCCTTTTCAGAAAAATTTATAACTTCCATTTTACTTGCCATTTTAAACATCGATATCCTCTCATACAGTTTTGTACTACAGTCATTAAATTTAACTAAATATCATGTTATGTTTTCCTTTTCATGTATAAGCTTTCTCTCTGTATAATTTACATTAATTAGAAAATTGAAACTATACTAAAAATCAATATTGACTTACCCGGCGTTAGAAGAACAAGAAATAAAGCAATATAAATAATTGTATGCAAATTCTGCAACAAGGAATTCATATTTATATATTTCCAAAACAAACTATAGTATAGACTTCTTTCTGTGGCAAAAGATAGCTATTTTGTGAGTCAAAATATCGAAATTCTTTATAAATTTCTACTTGTATCCGTATTTGAGCACCTGGAATGCAAAGTGAAATAGACGTGTTTCTCAAAGCTCAATTACTAACAATCCGTGATGTAGCCAGAATTCAATAGCAGATTTTTATCGTTCTCAGACATTTGAGATACAATCTGTGGCTAAATACTCCAGAGATTTCCTTTTATTCTATATATTTTAAAAAAGAACTGTATTAGTTTTAAGTCGGATTAAATTCTGCATCACATTAAAAAGATTGTATCAATCAAATAAATAAAACGTACCATTTAACATTTTACAATCTTAAGTGAAGTGGAAAATAATTAACGCTACAACGACATCTTGTTATAGAGCTACTGTCTTTTCGGTTATTTATTTAATAAACAATAAAAAGAACAAGCATTTTATGAATTATTATTCAACAAAGATTTATATTTTCATAATTTAAATTAACAAATTGATCACTATTATAAAACATGCAATAATTTTTCTAAAGCAGTAGTCTGCAAACTGTGTTCCTCTGAACCCTGGGCTTCCACGAAGCAAACCCACGGGTTCAACGAGTTAAAATAAAAATTCGAAAAGAAAATTGTAAATATGTTTGTATGGTTTTGTAGTTGTTGTTGTTTCTAATACCACCAGTTTGACGTAGTCAGATCGAGGCCCACGAAATTTATCGTGGCAAGGGTCTAGATGTACGCCTGTCGTTGCCCTTGAGCACCATACAGGCGACAGCATGAACAAGCTCGGTGAAATTCCCGAAGGGATGATAGATGGCAACCCCACCGATCTCCACCTCCACAATTTAGGCATGGAACTGAAGGGGAGAAAAATATTCTCCAGTCCCCTGCACTCGTGATTCAGCACACTGAATTAACGAGCACATACTCCGTGTGTACTTGGAGGGTATTTGGTGGCATCGGGCGTCGAACTCAGGCCTTCCGGTCTGGAGTCCGATGCTTCAACCACTAGGCTACCTACGGTCCTTGTATGGGTCTTACGTTCCAATGGAAACTTAAAAAATGAATTCAGTGACGACTAGCTTCTTTCTTTAGTCATTCATTGCGACTTTTATTATTATATAATAATATTAAAAACATCTTTTCTTCATATGTATTACTTAGATTGTGAACATTCTGCTTATGATTCTGGGTCCCACAAAATATTTTTACATCCGTTAGTCCAGTGCTTCTCAAATTTTCAATATTAGTGACCCATTTGCAATCCCAATTTTCATCGCGCACTCTCTCTTTACACAATGAAAACGTATTGAATGCAATAATAATGTATTTTTAAGCTAAAGCTTGAATGTGACCTTATTTATAAACTATAAAAATTATCAATGTAAGAACATGAAAATTTTTATGTATTACTTTAAAGTAATAAATATTTTAAGTTACTTTTTAGTCATAGGATAAGTGTTGAGTTACTCTCTTTTTAGTAATGAGATAAGTATATTATGTTTCTTTTTAGCAATAGTTTTAGCAATAATTACTTTTTAGCAATATGTTATTTTTCATAGTTTAGAAGGTATTTTGAATGAATGAATGTCTTGCTTCCTTTCAGTAAATTAATAGTTTTTTTAAATAATATTTTTTCTTCGACTTTCCGATATGCTCGCGCCTCTAAGGGGGCGCGCCCCCCAATTTGAGAAACACTTCGTTAGTCTAATGTTTTACAAAACTACGTGGGATAGAATGGAATGAATTGAATTTAAATGCCAGTTTTAAAAATTATTCAATAAAGCGCCTTTTTCCATTTGTAAAAAAAAAACAAAAAAAAAAAAAAAAAACACGAAATTCTGCAAAATAATATTTTTTAGAGGTGAAAATCAAGCATGAATGGACAAATTGGAAGGTATGCCATTGAAGGAAAATCAACAATTTTTTTTACCGACGTATCAAGATTCGACGTTAAAGTCTAAATTTAAACAGTAACTGCTTCTAAATTTGAGATTGCTAATTTGTAGAATACACACAAAATTCTCACGTAGTAGTGAACACCTTAATACCTTTCTTAACAATGTATTTGAGTTAAAAATATCTGTCAATGTGAGCGCAATAAAAACAAATATAGACGCAAACTAATACAGAATGTAAAATGTGATTGTAATTAGCTTCAACAGACAAAGACTTCGACAGTTTGTGTAAAAGGATGCAAACACCTATCCCAGTAATTAAATATAGTGCAGTGATAGATAACTCCTGCAGCATTATTTTTATTTAAACTTGCTATAACAACTTTATCTGTGTGCTTTAAATAATATCTTAAGATATATTTTTCTAAGGGTTTTTTCTTTTGGGATGGGGTTCCTCAGAAACACCTCGTGATTTTAAGGGTTCCATATAAGTCGACAAAGTTGGAAGATCCCTTTTCTAAAGCATAATGAATCACAGAAGGTATTGTATCACAATATATACCCACCTTGGCTAAATTGAGACTGTATCTTCAAAGCTTCAACAGTCGAGAAGATGAATTAGAATGGGAGCTTTATCATCATTTAAATTTATTTAAATGAATAGAGCCATTATTATTCTAAAACATGGTGTAACAATGATTATATTGGCTTGCTGAATATGCAAGGAAAACAGGTCTACAATAGCTAAGTCACGACGACATTATTAAGAGTAATCTCAGTCGTCCAAAGTTTGGATCTGTTATTTCAATAATATATTTAAAATAATTGAATTCAAATGATGAATTGTGAAATTTGAATAGTTATAACTCACATTTTACTGGCCTTATAGTAAAAAGAGAATACAACATTTAAAGATAGTTTTCAAATGAGATAAAGTTTAGAGCATTGATGAAAATGTATACTTTATGGAAGAAGTTTAAACTCCCATTGATTATGTTTTTCACTCTCTTTCTGCTGGCTGAATGCAAAACTGTCTTAAAAATCTATAAAAGGATTTAAGGTATCCAACTACCCTAAAATCATGAACTTTTCAATAATTGACAAATTTTTTTATGATTGTATTCTGCAGTTCATCTTATTAGCTTAATAAAAATACCAAGTCTTTTGTTTTTTCATTCACTATAGAACAAAAACTACAAGTGTTTTAGTAAAAGCAGAAGCCATAACTTTACACAAGATGTCAAACTTTAAAATGCATTTTACTCGAAATGTTTTTATTTCGAAAAACTTAAATGGGGACAGCGATTGCTGAAGCAGTTTTGAAACTAATTTGTTGAAATTTTTTGTGTATATTTTGTATAACAGTAAAAGTGTTTTGACCTTCAGATTTATCAATTACTGTTTTATTTCAAAATTTACAGCCCTTTATGTGAATATAATCGTTGTTTTTTTAAGCAATTTCATATAGTCACTAAGATAAAGTGCTCTAGTTTTTGTAAAAATTAAAATATCTCTTATCCTGAAGGTCATTTCAAACATGAATAGCAAAGTAACACAACAAAATTGAAAAATTGAGAATTTGTTCATACAATTTTTGTACAGAGCGGGCCCCGTTTATGTAATTTTTTGTACGTTTTTACCAGTTTTTTCCCATTTTAATAATGATAATTTTTTTTTCTGTTTTCAATTTTAGGATTTTTTTCTTAAAATATGCTATATAAATCTAAAAATCACAAAAAATCGCCGTATCTCTTTTTTTTTTCAAAAAAAAGTTATCGCAAGTATATAGTTGGATATCTTAAAAATCTATTATATCAACTATGCAACGGGACATGAAGTGTAGCAAGTGTTAAAATAATATCATATTATTAAGCATGTAATATTCAGTAAAGTCAAATTTATTCCGAGGTTATGTCTAAGAAGTTGTGTAATATAATATACACTGTACGTTTTTAATAAGACTAAATAAAGTATAATTTCGATAAATTAATAAGAAATTGTATAGTTATTAATATACTTTCTGTATTCGTGCATTAGAATTGATAATGTATTTGTTTGGCTTTGAACATAGAGGAATCAGCAATCTGCAGTACATTACAAACATTTTATAATATTATCAGGTTATCATTGTACATATAATATATATTTATTCATAGTACTCACTCTCAACTGTTACCATATATTTAAATTATTTTAGTGCTAAATTAGAAAGATATTTTAATACCCTTGTGTCATCTTAATAATGGGGTTCATTTTCGAAATATTACATGTTACCTATTGTACTTGAAATTCACTACAAGATTATGGTTGTCTTTAAGAATAACTTCAAGAAGCTACTTTTGTTTACAAGACATTCATTTAATATAATGAATATTTTAATCAATATTAGAACTCTTAATTTATTTTATATCTATGTTTTACTTGTTTTCGGCTTAGATTTAACAAATGCTGAGACAAAACATTACATATAACACGTCGTTTGGGATTTACATTTTTATACACTAAATGTCTTCGTTTTTATTTCTGCTACGATGATTCAGTGTAAACTACATTAGCATCCACATGTTAAACAGATATAGAAAAATGAAGAAAATTAAAGGAAAATCCTGAATTTGTGTGTACACGATTTACTAAAGTCAATCAAGGACTGTGTGCACGCAAATATTTTGTCAGTAACGTAATAGAATGAAGGGAAGGACTAGTAGGTATGTTGCAAGTTAAGTGACGTGAATATATATTCGAGATTTTGGTTGCTTGGAAAATCGATGAGCTTTTGAATATTTAAATTGTTGAGAAAGTATTGATTATTGTAGTAGTGATTGATTAACCGGCATAGTTTTAAAAGTATATCCCCGAAATGTTGCAAAATGGATGGTCACATGCAGAAGAGAAGTATCGTAAATATTGCACTTTGTATAATTTTCCAACTGTAAAATAAGAGTCAAACTATCAAAAACATTGTTCTTAAATGAAGCTATCCGAATAACAATAGTTAAACAAGACTTATTTCTATCCATAAAACTATCAGTCTGAAAACTATCTTTATCTCTTGCTGCAACCATCGTAATAATGATTTTCAGACAAAAGGTTTGTAGAAGACAAAATGAAAGTTGCTTGTATACCAGACGTTTTTGTGGATTTTGCAGCCAAATGGTACTGACTTTTGTGTAAAAAATAGTTCACTTGCGATGAAGTCTAGAGTATTGAAATTAGCAAACAATCAATAAAGCGAGGTGATGTATTCCGATGAATCCCAATTCAGTTTATAAGTAATCCTTGTTGCTGCATAAATTCGAGAGAATCACTTTGGGATCGAAATCATTCTGAGGCAGAAGAGGCAAAATCTGTCACAAAAATTGTGGCATTTTATCACAATTTGGGTGACAGAACATGTTATCACCGACATAACATCATACAACGAAATCAGTATCATGGTTGTGGTACATTGCTGTAAGCTAGAATTATGTCTGTTGGAAGCAAGGATCTCCACGTTTTCAGAGAAGAGTCTGTAAAGGGAACAAGGTACACATATGAGGTCCTCAAGCCAGTGCTTCTCAAAGTTTCAATATTTGTGACCCAATATTCAATCATAATTTTCATCGCGTCCCTCTTCATACAATATAGCAATGTATTGAATTGAATAGTACTGTACCTTGACACTAAAAGTACGATATGACTTTTACCTCGAAATGAACCACTGGTGTACATAAACGTCTCACTCAGCCAAATCATTGATATCCCCGGACGTATATATACGTCTTTCCCAAGTACGATATCTTCTGCGCACTGCTATCCATAAAACTATTCCGAAGGCTTTGGAATGCAATAAAAGGCCCTTGACAAAAATGTTTGTGAAGGATTTACTTATTTCAGATTATTTGCTTCTTTATTCCTTTCCCTCTACCCCAATACATTACATACGCGCGCCTAAGTGGAAAACTGTTGGCATTGGGGAGCGAATCACACAACTTTTAATCAGCAGTTAAGTGATTAATTATAAACCGTATAAAAGTTATCAAGATAAGTGTTAATTTTTGTATATAATTTTATATAACAAACCCATGGGGGGCACTGATAATTATTAAACTTGTTCTTAACTTAGTATTGTTAAATTATTTATAAAATGCATTGTGCAGCACTGATACATTTGTAAGCGTAATATATCACTGTAAATATATATTTCATTTTTTATTATGTCAGAATGTATTTTGTTTGTTTACTTTCGCTAAATTAATAATTTTTTTAAATAATCTTTTGTCTTTGATTTTTCATCATGCTTGCGCCCCCCTCGTAGAGTTGTCACGCCCCGCAAGAGGGGCGTGCCCCACAGTTTGAGAAACACTGCCTAAGCTAAAGTTTCTCGAATGTTCAAAAATCTTATTTATACTCGATAACGCCAATACACATCATTCTCAACTCGTTGAAGAATAACTTGGAAATGACGACGAGTGCGTGAAATTATGAGAGAGATCTTCAGACTTAAAAATAATTCAGCATGTTTCTTACGTGCTTGTACAAAAGGTTTAAGCTCAACAGCCTCTATTAAAGGATCATGCTAGGCTAACCTTTCGGTATCAGAAGTATCAGGCTCTGTAGTTCCAAATGAACTAGACTCTTATTCATAGAAGGAAATGTTGTGATACTTGTGTATTGTAGCAAGGAGTGGTCATACTTTGTAATTTGCTTACTTTTCTTCCATAAGTAGTTAATTCTCAATTTTTCTCCATTTTATGTCATTTGCATAAATTAAGCGATGGAGGAATATTTTCTTTTATTTGCAATCTTTCTCAGTATACCAGGTACATTACGATCTGTGTGCCTTATATTTTGCACTCTATTTAAAAATATATCTGCCGGGATGCTAGTGTACTGCGACATCGGGTACTATTAAGGGCAGCGCTGTTGAGTTCGCTGCTAAGGCCATAGATTTCTCAAGATGAAAGCGGCATTAAAACGAGCTGGAGATACTGGGGCACAGGTGCTGGTAAGGCCGTTGGAGAGACTATTGGAATACAAAAGCTTGTAAATATATCTGTGTGTCAGTGTTGGTGTCTCTGAGACTTTCCTAGCGATTTGAAAGTTTCTTTAAAGGTGGAATATGTCCCTTTTCCCACGAAAGTGACACGTGATGTAGAGTCACTTCTATTTCGACGTATTCGGAAAAAACATTCTACTATTCGTCCAAGTCCCCCTCACGCACTGTACTTTGAAGCAGGCGGCTGGCGTGGGATCGGCGCTGGTCACCTTACTGTCGGCGAGATCGAGGGAGATCAGAGGTTGACTTCTCTTACGACATCAGCGCCGGGGTGTCCAGTCCAGGATGCTTTCTCACGCAAAACTACTTGCCCTTTGAAACGTCATTCGTTCCCACCGGAAATGGGTCCTTTGGTGAGGACCACCGCATATCCGTTATTCTTGACTTTTTGACGTAAATGTTATAATTTCCTAATATAGTATATGTGCGAAGTATTCTAACCAATTCTTAGATTATTACTATTGTATAAAAGTAATGTCATAAAATTCCAATAAAGTAATTACTCGAGGAAAATAACGAAATGTAACAGGCATTTTCCAAATTAAAATATTATTCTTTCACAATTAATAAAGTTTAATCTGAATTGTGATAGTGTTCTCTTGTGTGTGATATTGTTCTAATAAGAATAATAACAACTCAAGTTTTTTTCATTAAAATATTTATTTTTTCACAACAGATTACATGTCTTTCTTGCATACTAAAATATGCTCACATAGAAGAGATATATTAAATTAATATTTCTCTGAAAGTGAAAATGTATTTCAGTGCTTTTTTTATGCAAAATTACTGATTTCATAAATAAATTATATTTTGTTTCTATAAATTGTGAATTAAAGGGGATAAAAACATTTTCACACACACACATGTGCATGGTTTCTGATTATCGCAGTCCTCATAAACATCCAACTGACAGGCATTTTATCACTAATCTGGAAGAGAACATAAAGGAATTCATCAGTGATACTTCTATTACCTTAAAGCCAAGAACTTAAATTAAATATACTTATATATCCTGAAGTATACTCATAAAATCTACAAAGTTAACTCATTAGAAATATCAGTTGCAAGTATAAATATTCAGTAAAATGTTTTAAAAATCATTTGAAGAAGATTTAATTTATAAAATAATGATTTTTGTAGGTAGATATAACTTTTTTATTTTTAAATATTCTGAATTTCGTTTTACTACGTTTCTTTCTGTTTGAATCTAAATTTCTTTTTCATCTTAATGTACTTTTCAATAAGTAAAAAAAGATTTTAAATACTAATTTTTTTTAAAAAAGAAATTGATAAAATTTTTTGTTAACATGATTGGAATGCACATTTGCAATAGCATCAGAAAGTTCAGTGGAACAATTACTGCGCTAAGCATGAAGTATGTAAATAAGGAATGTGATATTTGTCAGCTCTTTGAATTTCTTGTTACATAAAATATACTTTATAAATGATATACTAAAAATTTTTTTTTGCTACACATTACCAAGAGTTATTATTTTTAATTTTGTTACAGACTATTTTTTAACATTCCCCCAGGCTGAAATTTTAAATTCAAATGAATTCACAATTTCCCTTGATATCATATTATAGTTGATATATATCAAGTAATTTCTCTAAAATATTGAATACTGCCAATTTTAATATAAGTAATGTAGCGATCTTTTTAAGTGTAAGGACTTCAATATTATACTTATAATAAACATAATGATATTAAATATTTAAAAAATACAATTAATCACTAAAATTTGTCATACTATTTTCCTGTTTTTTAATAATTAAAATTTCCTACATTATTAAATACATAATTCTTATAAAAAATAATACAAAAGTCGAACTAAAGATTAAAAAAAATATATTATTATAAGTTTTTGAGAAAATTTTTAAGGAAACTGGAATAAGATATTTTTAACCTACAGATACGTTTTTTAAAAAACTTACAATACTTAAATAAAAATGTATCGATAAGGCAAAGGAAACAGGTAATACTTACGAGGGTTTGGAACGAGGAAAGCTTGAAAGTATTATATCGTTACGAAAAGGCAAATTTAATTGTATATTACAGCATTTTTAATGTTTATTAAATTTTACAAGGTTTTCTGTATTAAAAGAACACTTTCAGAATTTTAACATAAAATTCAACATAGCGAGCTTAATTCAACTCATTGTGTTCACTAATCTAAGAAAATGGAAAATAATTTTGAGTGCATTCAATAAAATTCAAAATATACTCTATTTTAGTTTAAACATAAAAATCTATCTGAATTTTAATTATAAAAGATTATTAAATTGATATCCTTCGTTAAAAATCTTTTCTAAAAATTATTGCAAATAAGAATTTCAAATGTTTTTGACGGATTTTTCTACCTTCGCTTTTTGGGAATTTCTAAAAAAATTTTTATTTCAGAAATTTTAATACAGCTATATTCAAACGCGTACTATTTAAAGAAACTTCGTGGTACGTATTTGTGAATGACATACGCTTTTTATTTTAAATTTGAAACATAAAATTAATGCTTAATCAAACACGTGTTTGATATTGATAGCTAGTTATTGCTTTATAATTGGAAAAAAATTTAAACAACGAAATAAAATTTATTACAACATATTAGTTATTTATAACAACATTATTTTTTCCACATATTAGATTTTTACAAAATTTATTTATTTTAGCTCTAATATATATATAAGTAAAATTTATTCTATAGTTTTCTTCAGCATTAATTTTATGAAATATTAAGGCAGTTACATTGTTTCAGCAGTATATCTGTTTATTATGTTTAACAAAACATGAACGCTGAAACAAAAATAACCGCCTTAAGGCTGTGTAAAGATAAGTGAAAAACGAGATATATATTTTAGTTCCTGAATAACAACTGCAATTGCAATCGTACGTAAGAATTTAATGCGTGCGCAAGCTTCCGGTATCTTTTTCACATAATCCAACACCATTTCCATTGTTGGTGACAATCTGTATACTTCTTAGTGGTAGCCCAAAATATGATTAAGAAAATCGAATACTGTCAGTGATCCGGTTTTCAATAATATGAAGTTTGTGGATGTTCATCGCCAGATATGAGAGATGTATGGTGACAATGCAAAGAGTGACAGTTAAGTGATAGAACGAGTGAGAGTATTCAAGGAAAGTCGCAGAAGTCAGTCTGTAATCACTGACGATTTGGATAAATCCGTTAAGATCAGGTTTACGCAAGCAGGAGATTCACAATTTCCAAGTTCGTTGTTCGTTACGATAAATGCTTAAGCAACCACGGTAATTATGTAGAAAATAGGAAATAAATATTTTTAAAAATATATTTTACTTTTTTTCTTTTTTGATTACCAACTGGATTTTACTTAAGAAATAATCTTTGTATTTTAAGTCTCATTTTATCAGGTACCCATTTTAATCATTTGTGAAAATATTGCATTGATTGAATTCTCTCTCTCTTATATCTTTCCCATTTTGTATTATACTTGTATTATTTAGTTCTTTTCTAATGAAGTTGCCTTGATTCAACATAACTAGATTAAACAAATAAAATTGCATTAATGTTGCTTTTTGCATTCTTATTACAAATTTCAATATGATATTTAAACTGCACCGTATTGGATTTAAAATTTCGTGGAAAAGCTCTTGAATAAAAATTAAAAAATAAAGTTAAATTAATTAAGTTTTTCTGAACATAAAGTTAATATTCAATTAAGAAATGAATGTTAATTTACCATAGACAATCTCTACTACGTCATCTAAAAAAAGTACATGAAAAATAAATCACTCTATATCTTAGTAACAACATGCATTGAAAAACTTCATTACATATATTGTATTCATACCAAAAATAAATCTTAACCTGTATTCAGTTTTTGTTTTAAAGCTAAGCTCACATTTTTAGAAAACTTTATAAACGCGTAATGTTTCTTCATCAGTTTTAAGTAGAAAATAATAATAATAATTATTGCCAAATGTATCATAATTTATTTTTTATGACATTAATTTCATATTTATCATGATGTGTGAAAGTTCTTGCAATGAAAAGATTAAAGTTGCAAAAAGTAAGCTGTTTACTGATCTTTTTTCAGACATTTAATTAAAATTAGAATAGTTCTAGCCATTTAACTATTAAATATTCAGATAAGTTAAATTGCTTACTATAAGTGTTCGATTCCTTATTTTTTACATTTTTCGTTATATTTGAAAAGAATAAGTGAAATCTTTTTCTTTTACATCCTGAAAAAATTGGAAAATAATACTGAATTATTTTTTAAAAACAAGAAGAATTAGAATTTGGAGAAGTTTGTTGTGTATCTATTTTAGTAATTATATAAAAGTGGAAGTTCGTTTGCCACATTTAAAACTTTCATTTATAAGTTACTTCTATCTAATCTCAAATATGACTAATATATTTGCAGTTAATCTGCATATAGAATAGTTTTCTTCAGTTTTATTCAAATTTCTTTCAGTAATGACTCATAATTAAAAATTCACCATTTTCTTTTTAATATGCTACTCAGTTTTTAATCAAATTTCATTCTAAAATAAAATAAAATACTTCAATTTAATTTTTTTTCTAATGATTGACTGAGGCATTCATATAATAGTATTTTAAAAAATTATAATACACTCATGGACAAAAAAATTAGCGCAACAAGAAATAATTGAGGAATCGTAACGACATTTCGCATGAAGGTACATGTCGGAGAGATATGCAAATGGTTAGAAATGCAGCGTGATCGCACATTACGTAAAGCCGTTAGAGGGCGTTTAATGTCGTTCTCCGTGGAGTATAAAACAGGTAACTAAAGCTTGTTTGAGTGTGCTGAATCTTTTACAAAGAAAGAGCTGAGGTAGACATGCCATTAAGCAGTTTTCGAAGACAATATGAGCAGTTGTCGCAGTTTAAGAGGGGGAGTATCATCGGCATGATGGA
>BMAV01001204.1:789635-801517 GCA_019973955.1 Trichonephila inaurata madagascariensis
CAGTCGTCGAGAAGACCACCACATCGTAAGAAATGCTCGCGTACAGCCAACTGCTTCATCGGCCGCCATCCAGGCACAGGTAGCAAATTCACTAGGGCCCCCTGTGTCTTCTCAAACTATACGAAGGCGCCAGGGCTGAAGGACATTTGGGATCGTGGCGCCTATTACGTGTGCTGCCCTTGACGCCCACCCATCGACGCCTTCGTTTGGAGTGGTGCCACGCACGAGGAAACTGGACTGCAGTGGAATGGAACCAAGTCGGCTTTAGCGACGAATCCAGATTCAATCTCAGCAGTGATGACAATCATGATTGTGTGTAAAGACTCCGTGGTGAACGCCTCAATCCTACCTTTGCTTTACAATGACACCCAGCTCCCTCAGCTGGTGTGATGGTATGGGGTGCCATTGCTTACAATACGTGGCACCATGACAGCCCAGCGGTATGTCCATGACATCCTGCAACCACATGTGTTGCCACTCAAGCAACGGCTCCCAGGAGCCATTTTTCAACCAGACAATACTCGGCCTCACACGGCAAGGGTGTCACATGACTGTCTCCGCATTGTTACTACCCTTTCGTGTTCTGCCGGATACCCAGATTTGTCTCCGATCGAGCATATCTTTGATTATTTGGGACGGCAAGTTGGGCATCCCACGTGTTTGAACGAACTAAACACAAGGTTACAGCAAATATGGAACGAAATGTCTCAAGACATCATACAGAACTTGTATGCCTGAATGCCCGATCGTATCGCATCATGCATTCGCGCTATATATATATATATATATATATATATATATATATATATATATAGGGGGTTCAACAGTGTATTAAATCCTCCATTCCCTTGCCTTTTTCTCTAAAATAAATGATCCTTTTTCTTTGATTTTATAATCATTTAATTATATTAAAGTAGTCATTACGAATGTAATGACTGCTAATTGGTGCGCTAATTTTTTTGTCCTTGAAAGTACCTCAGAATTTTGACAGAGCTTTTCAAAATGTAAGCGGCTAAGCATTGCCTTATACAAAAAATCTTCTTACACAATTTTTTTTTATATATGCCCAGTAAGAAATGGTTTGAAAGAGGAAAAAACGAAACGTGTGAATGTTATCTTTAAATTTTAACAGCAATAATTTTTTTAAGGAAAGTTGACAAAAATTTAAAGATGGGTTCTATTCCTAAAATCTCTATTTTTGACTTACATGCGTTTATTAAACCAGGTCAGAGTTATAATATTTTCTTTTCTATTACTTTACTTACCTACAACTTGGAAAACTACACCTTTGAATACAAATATTAGGATTAGTAACAATGTGGATATGTATTTATGTTATTATGGAAAATTTTCTATTAATAAAACAATATTTATTACATTCTAATGATAGATGCAATTAAATGTTGAAAATAAATATTGAAATTAAATGTTTTTTTTCTTTCCAAATGCGCTACAAATGTTGTTGATTAAAATGTAATCATTACTGAAGTTCTTTTTCAATAAGCAGCAGAATAACTTGCTGCGGACTGTTACAAACATGTTACAATATTTCACACAAATGGAATATTAATAAATCAAAAACATTTGTTATATTTTGATAAAAACAGTTGTCGTTTCAGGCAGTTATTTTAACATTCTCAGATATAAACCTTTATTCAAAAATGAAAAGATGGATTAAGTTTTTAACCGTTCTTTGCATGATAATGGAAATTTCCACCATAACATTTAGTAAACAAAAAAGTGTACTCAAAATTGGTTTACTGTAAATTAGTTGTTGTTAGCAAAATTTTTTAAGGCTATTTATCGCCTAATAAGAAACGTAACTTTAAAAAAAAAATTTAAATGTCACAATCATTATAGCGAGTTTGAACTTGTCTCTCCGTTGCTTGTTGTGGTTGGAAGAAAAGCGTGTGATTTCTTGAATATATTTTTTCAAAACTAATCTGATATTTTTTGCTTATAAAAGCGATAATGAGTGGAAAAAGGTGTTTTTTTTATTCTTTGTATGTATGTTATTTTCTATGCAATTTAAATTGAATACCTCAAATAATTTCTCCAAAACCATAGGACAAAAATATTAATCTCTATACAGTTGTTTCACTTCTAATGAACGAGTAAAATATATTTTACTTTATGTTTATTTTGTGTTATTTTTGTGGAGAAATTTTTTTGGAACAACGGATATTGAAGATGACTTAGACCAGTTAGAAGGCTGTCGGTTATCATAAGAAAGCCTTGATGTGATGAAAATTCTGCAGATAAAATTAGAACAATAATAATGATAATTATTATTAGTATTGTTTTTTTTAAATTATCTTCAGGAATAAAAATGATACAAAGATCTATTATTTTTTTTTTATTTATTTTGTACTGAGCTTAACATTTAAATTTTCATGATGATGGATATTTCCTTTATAATGTTTTTTTAATTATTCTATATTATGTATTTATACGAGAATTTTTTTTTTTTAAAACACTTTTCCTTTAATATAGAACATGAATTATATCACACTGGTTTATTTCACAAAAAAAGAAAAAAATCACGTAAAGAAGGGGGAATGGCTGCTTTTGCTTGAATTATTTATTTTAAAGCAAATAGACAATGGCTTGGTTTCGTAAGGAATGATAAAGAGCTTTTAAATAATTGAACATTAAACAAATTACGTAGTAATGATTTAAATCTTGAAATATTTATTATTTTTGTACATTAACTGTCGTACAAAAAGAAATTTAGCAATTGAGGAATATTGTACGGTATAGTGTGAAACTCCTATTCTTCCGGAAAACATTTTTTTTTTATCATGAAAACTAATATTGGAAGCTCATTAGATGGCATATAATTCTGGTTGTGATAAAAAATCCAAATAAAAGCTTTTTATTTGCATAAAAAGGATACTAATTAAAATTGTATTCACAGAGATTCATATTTGAAACAAACTTTTTAAAATACAAGGAGTGCTCAAATGAAAAGATACGAAACGGCATTGTGGGTATAAATGAAAACTTTATTCAAAGTATTCACCATAGGCCTGAGCACAAAGATTCCATTGATTAACGAGCCGAAGGATTCCTTGTTTTTATAATTCCATTGACTGTGACGAGACCCAGTTCTTCACAGCGTCCTTGAGTTTGTCGTCCGAGTTAAAGCCCTTCCTTTTCAGGTGTTTTTTTAGGTAACACATGAAAATCGGAGGGAGACATGTCGAGGCTGTAGGGTGGATCCTCCAGTGGCTCCCCCTTACACTTGGCTAGTTCCGTGTGTGTGACCTTGGAGACGTGTGGACATGCATTATCATGGAGCAGGACCACACCTTCAGTGAGCAGCCCTGCTCTTTTGCTCTAGAAGGACCTATGTGGACTTCGGAGTGTCTCACAGTACACATCAGAATCAATAGTTCTTCTGTGCTCGAGGAATTCACGAACGTTCTGTATAAGAAAAAGCCTTTGCTCTTTCCAAGCATATGAAGACGCCATTCGCATCCCTAGATGTCTCGCTGCATTTGCCCGTAACTCATATGCAAATATGTTAACGGTTACGTTGCTACGACGTTTCGTACGTTTCCATTTGAGCACCCCTTGCATAAATGAAATCCATCATCGATTTTGAATATATATTTTGGATTATTCATAAATAAAAAGATACACGTATATTTCATTACGATAGTTGATTTCTTATTCAAAATATTTTAAGTCATTAAAGAAATGGCAGACTGGATTATCAATTTAAATGTTTTTAATTAATTCGTTACTTTTCAAAAAAAAAATTACTTTAAGAATTTCAACTAATTACAATAAAAGTAAATTTGTAAAAATGATATAAAATGAATAAATAAAAAATTGAAATAAAAAAAATATCGCATGGAGAACAGAAAAAGAGATTTACTTACCCACAAGTTTAGGAACACCCTCTTTTTAAAACATTTTTTTTTTATAAATATACATTTTTACAAAATTAAAAGAAAATATAAGTAAAAGTATTTAATAATTTTCTAAGATTTCTAAGTTTTAAATTTAAAATTCCAATTATTTGAATTACCATATTCAATTAAATGTCCTGATAGTGTAAAAAAAATACTAAAAATTTATTACAAAATCATTAAAAATTTTTTTTCTGGTATTTACTCAAGATAAATGAACTAGTCTTTGATACATAATAGCAAATTCATATAAATTTTTGAAATACAAATAATAAGAACGTAATATCGAGAATAAACTATAGAAATGTTGTTGTTAAACCTCCTGGTGTAGGTTTTCCTACACCAGGTCTAAGAGACCTCGCTGCACAAATAGTCCGAAAATCATTTTCTGCACAGCCATCAAATGTCTCCAGGAGACCCCAAAACAAGCCAGAAGATCAAAAGGGTTGACAGGGAGTCAAACCTTCTAAACATGGAGGACAATTTCTCTCCTCCAGGAACATGGAGGACAAATCCTTTCTCTATTCTGGAACTTCTTAGGCCTCAAATGTCCACTTCTAAACCTCACCAGGCCAGATTAGAGAGTCCAGAGAGAAACACTAAGTCAGGTTTATCATAAATTTTCTACCAATTCCTTAGATACTGTATTTAGATAAGCACTTCTACTGTCAGTCAATATCCAAATATTGCATTTATCGGCAGTAACGGTATACTCCATAGCTTTACGAACAGCAATTATTTCCAATAGGTACGATAAAAATGTAATTGGGAATAACAATCTAAACAACTGAATTACAATGTATATTATTTGGGTATTACTATTCAATTAGTGATTTTTTAATACAATCATATATTCAGGTTTACTTAAAAGTGCAAGAACTAAATATACAAAAGTACTGAATGATAAAAATAAGCCTTGGAAAGCTAAAATCTTATTTTTTTTCACAATTTGAGATTTTTACAATTTCAAATTGTATAGATTTTAAACTTTCTAAAAATACCTTACTTTAATCTCTAGAATAATTAGAAGCTCTTGAAACCTGTTTTTAAATAATCGTTGAAACTGGCCACGACCATTTGAAAGGCGAGACATGTAAACAAAGTACTTCGTATTTGCTTAAAAGTTGAACGTCTGATATAAACCAAAACCTGTATCTTTTATTGTAAATTGAGCCTTTTATTTTTTTTATTTCCAAGCCGATTAGAAATTTCACTATATACATTAAAACCAATTTATCTCAAAATGTAAATTTTGATGTTCGATGTACCTTTTCTGAGAAATTACTGTTCACAGGTATGTACATTTTTTATGATATATTTATAATGATGTATAATATATATATTAAAAAGAGCTTTTTGAAAAAAACTCAAAAATGTATTTTTTTTCAATTTTTTATATGAACAATGGGTCAAATTTCGCAATGTTTGATAAAATATTTCATAAATTATTAAAAAATTCTAAATTAGCTAAAAGCTCAATTCAGTATAATAAGACAGGTGTACCTTAAGTGTATGAAAAATTTCAAGCATGTACATATAACAGAGTTTGACTAAAAGCATATCGAAAACAGCCAATTTAACATTGTCAGTAGAGAGAGAGAGAGAGAGGTTTCCTACTTCTCTTAATTTAATTGATGGTTTTTTGCTATCCAACCATATTTTTCACATTTTTAAATTTAACTTCTTTTTAAAAAGAATTAAATTTCGTTTGCTTTTGTTCTGTACGAGAGTATTCGTAACGGTGGCAAGTCTAAATAGGAGACCAGGTCTTTTAAAAGTAGTTTATTCAGGACCAAAAACATGTTATCTATTGAAGTAAACTTAAAAAAATATACTTCCATTTAAAAAGCGGAACTAATTTGATAACGGGGGTAATAGCGCCAAGTGCTTCTTGGCGTGATAAGGATCACACGCCAAGCAGCGTTTCTTGCTGCTGGACAAATCCAATATGGCGGCATAGCGGTAGTTTAATGATACACAATTTTAAAGAAATGTTTTGAAATACATTTAAATGTATTTCAAATAAAGGATATAGGACGAGATTGAGAATAATCTAGATCAATCAATAAATATTGATTAATATGTAATAAAAAGTAACATGTACTAATAATAGTATTATAAGCAGCATATAATAAGCTCATTATATTAGTTTATCGTAATTTTATGTAATATTCATATAGTACGATTATATAACGGTTATTAGAAACAATAATCATAATATAATTAAATAGTAATTATTAAAAAGAATAATCGTTGAATTGTAAAAAAATAAAAATAATGCATAAGAGAACTCGTAATACAGAACTATAAATAAATAACATAAGAATAGCTATAAATAAACAACAAAAATAGTTATAAATGAATAAGATAATAATTATAATTAAATAATAATTATTATTAATTAATAATAATTATAAATAAATAACAAAGTATATGTAGTAATATTTATAAATAAATGATAAAAGAAACAATTATAAGTAACGAATATTATTTGATTATTACACATAGTAATAATTGCATTTTTTTTCATTATAAATAAAATAATTACATAATGTATGTTAAAATTAATTTAGAATATCAATTACAAAGTAGTGAAAGCGTGCAATATGAAACTTGCACTGTAAATTCCTTCAACGAATTTCATTGAACAAAGAACGTAAAAAAAAACATTTTTAAAACGAAAATAAATTATTTATAGCGATAATTAAAAGCACAACACTTATTCTTTTAAGAAAAAAATATTCTAGAACTCACTCATTTTAGAAATATCCATATTCGAAAGTAGCCAATAAGTAAAGAGAAGACGCAAATAGAAAAATTAAACTGAAAATGGTTAAGTTTTTAAAGATATCGTCTGAAATTAAAGGGTTATAGCGGGAAAAAACGAATAAAAGTTATTTCTAATATACGTTATCCCCATGGCAACCACATCGACAGACGATGAAAATATTAAGGTAACCATATTGTAATATTATCGCCCATCTTGGCGAACATAAACAACAGCTTGGCGCTACTACCCCCGATATCAAATTAGCACGTAAAAAGCATTTAAAGAAAATAATCATTTGGACCCGATCACGTGGATACGCATATCATTCGAACAAAAAAACTTCTATCTACCTTCATCACCTGCAGTCGTATATTTAAAACACATTTGCATTGAAGGTGTTGCCAACTGCAGATGACTAAACGTCTACGTATCGGGTTCCAATAAATTTCGAGACTCGAATCCGAGATCACGGCACGGAAATTGGAAAACATTAACAAATTTTTATGAATTGTATTACAGCTTATATAAGTTTAATTTTGTTATTTATTACTGATTTTTTAAAAATTTAATTTTAAGATTATTATTTTTTTACGTTTTAAGAGAGAGATGGATTATATTTATGAATAATGATCAGCTAGAGCAGGGGCCCTAACCTTTTTGTTTCTAAAAGCACTTTCGAGAATATCTGTTGAACGACGAGTGTCATTTATTTTTGCAAGGTGAACGAGTTTCTAGTTAAATAGAGTTAATAATAGTAAGCCCAGTCGATCAGTGGTAGCGAATCGAGCTTCCCCACCACAGGTAAAGTTTTCAAACTAAATGAGAGTACCAAGTTTGCTTGGGAACTAAACACTGGGGGTTTCACATCAGATTGACTTTCCTGACCGGAAAATCTGATCATTCACCTCAGTGTCCAAGGTCACGAACACTGAGATAGGCACAATAAGCCTTGGCGCCTTCAGGAGCTGTTACGTCACTGAATTAGTTTAAAGTGAATAATACATGAACATAATATATGAAAAAATATTTAATTCCAAAAATAAATCTTAGCATATAAAAATTATTGCTTTTATTCGCGTGTAATTATATATATATATATATATATATATATATATATATATATACATACGTTGATTTAGTGTTATTCTCAGCTATTCAATGCAGTCAAATTTGTTTTGCGTTTACTATTTTGGAAAAAATTGAATTTAAGCATAAAACAACATAATTTTTTTTATAATTTTGCATTTTATTCATCTCTTATTTGAGTATAGTATAATGCATGAATTTTTTACGAAGTTCTTAGTAACAACATATATGAAGATTTAATTTTACAAATGAGGTTGATAGCGTTGGTTTTTAGCAATTTTTAATATTTTTATCATTCTAAATTATAACAATAAATAATTTTTCTATAATTAATCACTAATCGGTGCAAAATATTTTTTGGTAGCTTCTCTTTTGCTTACGTAAATTGATTTAGCGGTTTCCCCACGCGTAAGCATGCAACACATATATGACCATGCGATAAGCATGGATTTTCCAAATCCAAGCCTCAAATTGACATTGTTTGGCTTTGAGATTTATTTATGGTCATTGCGAAATCCTAACGAATTGGGAATTGAAGCTTTTTGAAAGTATTGCAGATTATTGCTGACTGTACCAGTGAAATACGTGGCAACACACACAGGACGGTTTCTTCTTTAAACTTTACAATCAAAATGGTTGCTTCAAGAAGAGAGATTCCCGGTAATTCTTTTAATGACCAAACGTGTACCGTTACGTAATCTAGGTGTATTTAAGTTACGCAGCAGAATAACCAGTGAACCAATCTTCAATTGAAGATTGTGAGCTGGCATTCCTAATATGTCAAGGGAATTCAAAAATATAACAGTTTCGTTTTCCTCAACAATAGTGTCGACTGATTTAAAAGAATTAGAGATCACCCAACGGTACCTCTGTATCTGGAAGTTTATTTCGTCAATAATAGCTTTTTTCAAGTCTAAAGTAACAGGACTACACAGACTTAGTCATTACCTAGATAATTATACAGTATATTTGGAAAGACACTCTCAATCAATTCCTTTTTTTTTGTTTGAACAGCAGTACAGAAATTGCCCGGCAATTGGATACATTGTGTATTTTGATGCAGTTTTACTTCACTGTTTCCAATATCCAGCAGTTGGTTAGAAAATATTTGCACTAATTGATCATCTTGCAATTGAACACACGTTTTTATGGTCAATCGAAGTTTTTCCACGTTTCGCCATAAAAACGATGGTTTTAAACTTAATTTCGATGCCCCTTGTGATGACTGAATTTCCATACCCTAGTGCTTGCAAATTCAACCACTGGAAGGAATGAAAATTCGTAAGTGGGACTCGAACGCGAAGCCATTCCACCTTATGAGAGTTTCTGAAACCAGATTCTCGTTTTTCATCCCTAGACGCAACCGGGGACTACTTTTGGCTCCCCCTGAGCCTGCAGGTTCAGTCGCTGGAAAGGGGCATTAGGGTCATCAGTCCTTATCTGGCAAAGTTACGGAAATTTCTTATATCCGATTTTGGATTCTCGTCCATCATCCTTAAAATGATTAGAAAAGTACTTTTCCCGTTTCAATACTTTTGAGGAAAGCTCATGTCATGGTCGGCGTAAAAGACAGTCGTCCAGAAATTTGCAAATCGTCCAGTCGGCAAATTTGCGATAATTTCTCATATCAGATATCAAATTCAAATTACCGGTCTTAAAATACATCAGGAATCAAGTTTTCGCGCTCCAAGACTTTTAAGGTAAGCCGCTGCCAGCGTGTTTCTAAAATACTCCCTCCTGGCATTATCCGGCAAAGTTGACAATTTCTCATATCGCATATCAAATTCAGATTGTCCTTCTCAAAATACGACAGGAATCAAGTTTTCGCGCTTCAAGGCTTTTAAGGTAAAGCCCTGAAAAGGAAGTTTCTAAAATACGGACATCCGGCATTGTCCAGCAAAGTTACAGATATTTTGGGGATTCAATTCGAAATTCGGATTCCACGCCCCGAAATACACGAGGTACTGACTTTTCATGCACGTTTGTTCTCAAATTCCTCTTCCGCAGACACAAATGCATTCCGACATTTTTTGCGAATTTTCCCGTTTCCCGAATTCTACGCATTTCCAGCAATAAAAAATAATGGCATCAAAAATTGAGATAGAAAACTATCCTATATTTTAAGTTGGATGAAATGACACACAATATGCACAATTTTGTCAGGATCGGTTGAGTAGTTTCGGGGTCCATTGCGCGCGCGTGGACAAACACTGTGACATGTAATTTTTATATATAAAGATTTTATAAGAAAATACAAATCTCATAGTCAATGCAGTTTTTGACATTGAATTTCATCGGGGTATTTGCTCCATCGTTATGCGAATATGACGGTATTCCTCCTCGTAAGCAGTCTTCAAAGTGTTCATCAGAAAGTAGGGATTTGTACTTTGATTTTATGATATTCACTGTCGAAAAAAATGACTCATACAAGTATGGGGGACCAAAAATTGATTTTAATTTATTTGCTGTTTTATCAAGATTGGAGATTTGTTTCTGTTCACTATATTCCAAAAATTCGCATTTGATACAATGGATTTTAGGACAATGTTGTTCTGATGATCTAAAATTTCTATCTGCAGTTCTTCTGTACTTACATGAACAAACTTTGAAATGTTCGTAGCTAGTTCGGTTACACTTACTTTTGGTACGTAAAATGATTGACAGAAAAGATGACCATTGTCTCAAGGATATTAAAATATTGAGTATATTAAACTGTTAATTAAACATGAGAAAACTCTCACATAGAAATTTATTGAAAATTAAAACATTTTTATATTGGGATCGAGATCAGCGACGGGTACACGTTAAAAGGTCGGCGACCGCCATGGTGCCCGCGGGCATAGGGTTTGGAGCCCTTATAATTTTCATTTTACTAGCTACTTGAGTTTACTTGAGTTTTCATTTTACTAGCCTCAATATGTACATTATCTCTATTGAAATCAAAAAAATAAAAACAAACTTTGGTTCAGTCCTAGGAGAGCCCACACCCTTGTCGCGAATTATTTTTGTTGGCGATAATTGCGCTATCTTAGTAACCCTACTTTGATACACCAGAAAAGGTAAACATAGCTATTTCTGGAATTTTCGTATTTTGTCGGCGGGTTTTTCAAATTTCATTTTGTTATTGGACACCGGGCTGGAAGTATGGCTGCGTGTGTCAGAGAATATACCTTAGAATCTTTTACTTTGTTGAATGTGAAAGGTAAGAAAGAATTGATTGAATGGTGTATGAAGGAAGGATTGATTGCTTCGAGTTATGAATGTCCTAAATGTAATGAGCGAATGGGATTATACAAACGAAAGAGTGCAGTTTTGGATGGATTTGAATGGAGAATATATATGGAGGCGCTCACACGATTATTCGCTTAGCGATGAGACCTTAAGGACTTTTTAAAATATGTTATTACGCTGTACCCTCCACTTGTGGAAAAAATCACTAGTAAGAAAATAAGTGCTGTTTTATATTATTTATCTCAAATGTTTAATTTTTTACATATATTTTCATTACGCATCCACCTTATCCCGCTATATTCACTTGCCGCCATTGTCGTTTTCGCTTGGCGCCATCTCGTTCTGGTTTGGCGCTTATTTCGGTTTGTCGCCAATGGTGTGGACTCTCCTAGCATTTTACCCAAACTTATTTTTTTGCACTTTTTTAAAATTAGCTTTGAGGTTATCAATCTATTAATTCTTAAATAAATTGAGTTTTTTAACTTATCAATGCAATATTCTTCATAAAAATATAGTTAAAAAGACAGGATGCATATGAGTAAACATTTCTTTACTTTGTAGATATAGTGGATGTTATAGCTAATATATTTAATATATTGTTTTAATGTCTCAAATAATGTTACGAATTTTATTAAGTTATGTAGCTTAATATTCATTAATTGAATAATGAATACCAGTTCAGAGATTAAAATAACAAAATATTTTTAAAAATATGTGCAACGAAAACAAATTATGAAAAATACCTCAATTATTTAGAAGTATTAATTATTATTAATGTTTTATTAAATTCTGCAAACGCTACATGATATACATAGCATTTTAGTAATTAATATATATATATATATATATATATATATAAGAAGAGAATTTTGAATATT
>BMAV01001204.1:821534-838581 GCA_019973955.1 Trichonephila inaurata madagascariensis
CAGAATTTAATAAATATAACTAAGAGTTACCCTGATTATATATTTTTAAATCATTATATTTTACAATCAATGAGCTAAATAATTAATGCAGGAATTAATCGATTAAGTAGTGTTCTAAATTCGAAGGAATAGAAGACGTAATTTGGATTGCATAAATGAAAGTATAAAACCCAATGATTGCTTTTGAGAGAGAAATGTTAAATAAGTCGAGATAAATGACTGGCTGGTTATAAACTTAATTAAAAAGCATGAATATCCTATTTAAGTACTATGGCGGTGGAATTAAAAGCGATAATTACTAAAGAAAAAGAACAAACTCTCAAATTAGGTAGCTAGGTATAAATAAATTTTTAGCAATACAGAGAATATCAAATAAACAGGACACTTAATAAGATTGAGGATGACAATCAAGCCACTTAAGATCTTGATTAAACCATTTGGTTTCCGAAAAAAAAGCTTAGGTTGATTGACTTTCTGCAAAATGACTTGAAAACTATTAGTGACAAATTGGAAAGCCTTAGTCAAGAACAGGATGGTATGAAATGGAATTCTGATGAAAACCAGGATGAATCTTGGTCTGTCTCGTCAGAGAAGATTTATGTATTTAAAATACAGCAAAATTCCAATATTCGTTGTGTCCAAATGTTTGATATTATTGATTCATTAAATTTTATAGGTTTCATTATTTTTGTTTTTTTAAGATAATTAAATTTTTAGTTATAAACACGCTGAAATTGCTTTGTAGTTGATTGATTGTTCAAAAACCTTCGCACTTTAAAGCTCATTTAAAGCACTATGACTATTGGTGATTCCGAGTTTTTAGTAACACCAGAACAGGAACGTATGACACACTTTTAATTGCATATACAAAAGTAATCAATTTATAACTTTGATTTAAGGTATCCGACTACGTTCGGAACCGTGATTTTTCAAAAGCATATAAATGGATAATATTTATGATATTTAGTGTCATTTAGATTAGAAATTGCATATAAAATTGTTTTAAGAATGTTATTACAATAAAAAATTATTTAAGTACAATATTTTGAAAAAAATGAACATAGAATGACCCATTTTCAAAATGTTCTCCTTTTGTGAAAAAAGCTTCTATTATAATAATATTTTGCCTGTATACAGCTCAGACCTGTGTACAGAGGTTCAACTAGAATTTTTGAAATATATAACTTAGAAGTGGGTTTATCCATGCTTTACGACAACAGATGGGAGCAATTTTAAGAAAAAAACGCCGATAATTATTTCAAATGGTTGTAACTCTGAAAATAATGTGAATTTTTCAAAAATCTTAGTTGAGCCTCTGTACAGAGGTCTGAGTTATATATAGGCAAAATATTATTATAATAGAAGCATTTTTCACAAAAGGAGAACATTTTGAAAAAAGGTTATTCTAAGTTTATTTTTTGCCGAGATATTGTATTTAAATAATTTTTTTTTGTCGAAATGTCTTTAAAACTATTTTATACATGTATTCTTATCTAAGTGACACTAAATATCATGAAAATTATCCATTTTTGCGCCATTTTAAAATCACGGTTCCGAACGTAGTCGGATACCTTAAATAAAATTTTCAAAAATATCAAAATTTTTCCTAAATAGAAATAAAAAATATGCAGGGATATACTTATCCAAACATCATTATTCAAGTACCATACATATAGACATGCGGATTTTATTAATTTAAGATGTGTCTGACTATATTTCTTTTTTCATGCCATAACTATAAATGTGAGAAGATAATTTTATCAGATGGTTTCTTTAGAATATTCCATGTTTAAGAGAGAAAAAAATCACTTAATTTTAATCTAACCAAGGCTGAAAAAGATTTATATTCGAAATAAGGATAAATAATATTCAATATAGAGACATCAATAATAAAATTGGTGATATAATATAAATTTTGTCCAACAGGATCACCTGTAGTATACCAACCTTTGAGGAGAACTAAAAGATCCTGTTTCGATAATCTATATTCTAAATGTCTATACTAAGTTAATACATTAGCTCCTGTATTATTTAAAGGGAATACAAATTCATTTTTCAATATAGTTATATTAGAATTATTCTAGTAGTACTTTAATATTTGATGAAAAATATTATATGCTTCTGGATTAAATTATGAATCTGCACAGATTTTAAAAGAACTTAATCGTCTGTTCTTTTATTTCAATAACAGGCTCAAAATCCAATTCTCAGAATGAATAAAAGTTGGAAAACTTTAAGAGATTGAAAATTGTACAATATTAAATTCGTATGTCTTGGGATCATTGCATTTTATTACACCAATCCATATACTTGAATCATTTCATGTACAATGTATTACATTTTTGGATTCTTATACTGTAATGCCAAATGAATTGTTAAACCTATACGTTTAAGTATTATCGTTTCTGAGTTTTATGGAGAAAAAAATAAGATGTACATAGAAGTAACATATTACGTATTATAATGACCACAAAAATGCATGAAATCATTACTTTAAGTATGTATCGATGCTGAGACATTTCATTAAAACATTTGAATCTAAAGTATTTAGCATAAAGTACTAAAATGTACTCAAGAGACAAAATTATTTTTCTTCAAAAAAATATATAGCACTAGTTCTTAAATTTTTTTAAAAAAATTGAGAACACCAACTTATTACTTTTCTCATAAATATAAATACTATATTATCTTTATCGTAGTATATGTGTGAAACTTGTTACAATTAAAAATACCATTTAAACATCTCCAATAATACAAAAATATTTAATAATATATATTTCATATATTATAATTATTTTTCAGAATCTAAATAATTTTCTCAACTTCTTGATCCAAATTCTTTTGCTAGTTATGCTATTTATCAGGCATTTAAGAGTTCTTACTTCAGTACTTTTTCTGTTATGAGCCCCTGAATTTTACTGTGAATATAAACACACATACATACAACTTACATTAAAGCCTTTTGTATATTTTGTATTTCTTTTTTTACTTATATGTTATTGAATTATTTCTTGTTAACTTGCCAGAATATTTTATGAATTTTTTTTGAATATATTTTTGTATTCTTATCAAATTTTACGGAAAAATCCATTGGAAATTTATGTAGAAACTGAAAAGAAGTTTTGCACACATGAGCTAGTATTTCTCCTCAACTTAGTCCTAGATTTTAATTTGTATTTGCTAGATTTGAGAGACCATCTTTCACTTGATTATTTTATTCAATAGATTCTGGAATTGATTTGATTAATTATGTGTTTTGTAACTTTCTGTCTGACATTTATTTTTTATACCTAAATATGTACAGTGAAATACGTTCAACTCGAAAAGCTTAAGACGAAATAGCGGTTAACGCCAAATAATATAACGGTACCGACAAACTACTATGTATTTTCATGCATTTTTTTCTCAAGACGAAACGAAAATTGCTTAACACGAAAAGATTTACCTTCTGGAAATGAACAAAATATGGAAAACATCAGAAATTTAATGAAATGTTTGAGAAAGTTTCTGTATTATTGGATTATCTTACTGTATCGTTGGAAGAATATGTTGCAACAAATGAGGATTACGTGTGTACAGCCCCAATTATAACAAATAAAGACATTTTGGAGTTTGTTCAAAACTCAAAAAAAATGTTATTAATACAGATTCCGCGTAGATAAAAATGAAAGGGCTAATGCAGCTCCTGTTCCACGTCATCCGAAATGAGGAACATCATGAAAAGTATGCGCAGTTATTTAGATGCACATGCCAATGTGATGCAATGAATAAAAAATAGAACAATTTATTAACCATTTGATGCTTAAAACACAATGCATAGAAAAGTATCAGATTATTTTCCCAAAACTATTTTATTTTTTAATAAACTTGAAAATTTTGCATTAAATTTCATTAATAAGTTCTTGTGAATGTTCTTGTTTCAATGATTTTTATGAAATATATATATATATGTAAATCAAATGTACTCTTATGAACTTAACTTTGTTGAATATATGTTGTTTTTTTGCAATATCCTTTAATACGAAATTCTTTTAACACGAAAAATATTTTTGTCTCCTCACAGTTTCGTGTTAAACGATATTCACTTTTTATACACATATATATGTATAATTTAAACTGAAACATAACTAAAGCAATTTTTATTAAAATATATTTATTGAATAGTAATATTTTTATTATGGTATACTGAATTCGGAATTAAAACCATAATATTAATGTATTTAATTTTTATTTTCATTTAGGTCAAATGATGCCAGATCTAGGTAAGACATTTTAATTTCACAATGAATTGAAAAATGCATAAATTTGACTAAGTTTTTTTAAAGACTCAGTACGGGGAACCATTTTTTTCTTCAAATGAGACTTCTTTTCATTGTTTGGAAAAAAATAAATAATAGGTTTATAAAGAATTTTAGTTATTATCTTATATAGTCAAATATAGCAGTCATTAATGACTTTATTTCAAAAACAGTTTTAACTACCTAAAAGTCCTCAATGGGGTTACATATTGAATATTTAGTTTTGTTCAAACAGTAAACATTTATTTTAAAACTTTCGTATCTTTAGTCTTAGAAATGTAAAACGAAAACTGTATTTAAAAATTTGAATTGTGATAAAATTTTAAACCGTTTGATATTTTAAGTGCATATTTTTCTAGCTGATTATTATGAAAAAATTCAAGGTAGATCATATTAAAAAAAACTGTTTTACAAACTTTTAAATATTGGGAGGGTGAAACTTATTTATGAAAGACAAAAGGAGAATTTTAGTTGAATACCTTAAAAAAATGAAACATTTGGGGTATTTTCCATATTTAAATACTGTCTTATAAATTAAGTTTAAGAATAGAAGTCGTAATGAAAAAAGTCCAATGAGTTAAAAAAACAGTTGACTTGATTTGGAATTTACATTTATGTACATGCAACTATAAACATATAAAAGCAAACGATGGATTTGTGAATACCAATAATTCTTATATCGAATCATTTTCTGTTGGATTCTCATCCATTTTAAGGAATGTATATCAAAATTAATTACAATTTTATCACTTTAAACGGTCTAAATAAATATATACACATGTATGTGTATAATTAATCGTTTGATTAACATTGAATTTCTTGTCATTTGTTTTTAGCTTACTATTATTTCTGGATTCTCTTGCGAAATCGCGTTTGTTAAAAATTATGCGTGAAGTAAATAACATTAAAAAAAAGTCATGATTTTTTGCTGAATTTCCATATATTTATTAAAGGTTTATAAGAGTTGTTCATTTGAAAACAAACTACATAATGCACACACATATATATATCTATATATATATACATACATACAAATAGTTATAACCCTAAGTATAACCAGTCAAGATAGTAAGAAATAGCCACACAGTAGTACAATAGCGAACTCTTGGCTTTAGGAACCAAGATTGCAGGTTTAAACAAAGTTTTGTGACTAGTCAACCTTCACCTGTAATGTATTCAGTTTGTGGACAGGTAAAAGTAACTCTCCATATTGTTCGAATTGATTTCGAATTGTCTCAAGAATATATATCTTCTCTCCATTTAAACAATGGAATAACCTATCGCCTACGCACAATTTCCTTAACAATAGAAATGTAGGTGATAACGATACGCCTATAAAGAATCCAATCTTTATTCTAAGCAAGTGAAGTTTCTATTACTTGAATATTGTTACAAAATGTCGTTCTCGAACGCAGCATGTGCATTATCTGACTCCTGCATAGGAATACAAAATAATAGTAGAAAACAAAGAACTGCATATATTTATGAAGGAAATAGATTGAGAATGTTATAATTCATCTAGGAAAATGTAAAAAAGAAAGAAAAAATGAACTTCGGGGTTAATGAGACGTTTTCATCTAAAATCAGAATAAATATTTTCAACAATAATGATTGTTTCAAGTCAGACAAATTTGAAAACAATTTTGATTGCGAAAGACATCTCAGGCAATTTTAAAACAAAAGAGAGTCGGGTCTAAGTACAATGCACACTAGAAAACTATCTTTGATTGAAAGTAACAGATTTCTGTAATTAAATCTTTTTGAAACGAATATAGAAAAATGTGTTGAAAACTGCAATTTAAATAATTTAAAAAATAATCTTAGAAGATAGGTTCAATAACGTAATTTATTGTTTGACTTTTTGAGTAAATCTTTTCTCTATAATTATTCAAAATTTTCCATAAAAATCTTCCCTTACTGTTTACAAAAATTATTTCAATTCTTTTTGAAAAACTTCTTCAGTTAACCAATATAATTTCACTTCGATATTTTAGGAATAGGTAATACGATATAAATATGAAATACGATCATGTTCATATTGCCTTCATAATGCATATCGAAATAAATTTTTTTGTTCGGACAAAAAACGAAACCGAGATTAAAAGGATTCAGAATATAAAATAATTGTGTAGCAAAAGCTAATGAATTAATTTCATTAATTGCTTTTCAACAAGTTTTTTTTTATTTTAAAAGTATTTTTCGCAAAATATCTTTTGTTGTATATTGTTCATTATTAGTATCTTGTCACTGTTATAATCATGCTTTATTGTTAAGGGGTGTTGGAAAGCCAAAATCATATTTTTTTGACAATTTGAGATTTTTGCATTTTTAAATTATATAGATTTGAACATTTCTAAAAATACCTCACTTTAGCCTCTAGGGTAATTAGAAGCCCTTAAAACCTATTTTTAAATAATTATTGAACTGGGACACGCCCATTTGAATGACGAAAAATGTAAACAAAGTATTTTGTTTTTGATTAAAAATTGAACATCTGATATAAACCAAACCAAGTATCTTTTATTGTTACATTGAGTCCTTGAATTTTTTTTATTTCCTAACCGATTTGAAGTCTCACTGTATACATTAAAATCAATTTATCTCAAAATGTAAATTTTGAAGTGCGATGTACCTTTTATGAGAAACTATTGCTCACAGGTATGTAAATTTTTTATGATATATTTATATTGATGCCTATTATATACTGAAATGAGCTTTTTGTAAAAAACACATAAGTTTATTTTTTACAAATTTTTTATGTGAAAAATGGGTCAAATTTCGCAATGTTTGATAAAATATTTCATAAATTCTTAAAAAATTTAAAATTAGCTAAAAGCTCATTTCAGTATGAGAAAGGTATACTTAAATTTGTATGAAAAATTTCAATCATGTCCATATAACAGATTTTGAGAAAAAGTACATCGAAAACAGCCAATTTAACATTGTCACTATATGTATAGAGAGAGAGGTTTCCAACTCTCCTTAAATAAAATTCAAATTATCAATAAGTGAGGATATTTATCAATAGTGATAAATCACTAATTTTTATTATTTTCTGAGGTATATGAAAACAAATTCTTTTTGTTTGTTGTCGTTTTTGCATTTTTTCCATATTTGTGTGTAATTATAGAAATATTGAGACTATGCAAAAGTGCTTTTCATTTGTATGACCAATTCAAGTATAAATTAAATTAAAAGAAAATGATATTGATAACCACACAGTTAAATTATCTTTTTATGAAGAAAACATCTTTAAAAAGGAAGATTTATTTCTCTGATTATGATCTATAGTAGAATATTAAATCTTTGTTGGTAAATAGAGATTTTTCTTAAAACAATCTGTGTAACAAGGGATCCATTTAAATAATTTTTTTGTTTAGATGTAATTTTTACATCAACAATTACGATAATTCCTAGAGTGATTTTAAAATTACACTTTAAATGTGTTAATTTAATTTATAACTCAGTATAAACTTCAGTGAAGTAACTATAACTTAAGTAAAATTATATACAAGGGTACATTTAATTCTAACGGCGCGAGAACAGTAAACTGTAATGCGCACATGTAAGTTAAATGCTCAAATTAGCCAATAAGTGTATTTTTAAATTAAGCTTTGTAACAAATTGCAACTTTGTATTTTACTTAACTTTCTTTTAATAAAATATATTTTTTTACAGGCAATATGGATTTAGATTCAGGTATGAATGTTCATTTTAATGATAATTTGTAAAAAACATTACTAGTTTTTGACTCTTTTCTAATATTTAACACTAAAATAAATGTTTATAAAATATCTAAATCGAGTGTTTTGTTACAACTCTTTACCCCAAATAACCACTTTATATGTATTGGGTTTCATAAAATATATGTATTTTATCTACAGTAGCATAATTTGTGATAGATTTCTTTTTGTTAAATAAGAATTTGAGCTATTGTTAACAGGCATTTTGTTAATTCTTCACTTTCTTTTTACATGAAATATGGAATAGTTAGGGTTCATTTAAATAAAACATAAATTTTTACATTGAGATCACTAATGTGTTTCTTCACCTCAAATTGAGATCGGCGACAGCTTTTGCCTTAAACTTGAAGTACAGGATAGTAAATTGGCTATGTACTATAGGGGAAGATCTGTTACAACGGTCAATTTACATATCGACGATTGATGGCTGATAATAGGCTGACTGACATATTTAGAAAAGCAGATTAATTTGAGTACAATACTTGAAGCTTAATATCCTATTTTGTTCAATCTCCACCCATGCTTCATATCCAAAAGTATTGCTCTAATATGATATGTCTTTCTACGAAAGACGCGAAACAGTGCTCGTTTAGAAGCATTCCGGTATGATTGGAATGCGTAGAATGATTCCATGCTTAACTCATTTGACCTCATTGGATGTTCGCTGTGGAGATGCTTGAAACAGCAGGTATATGCGATCCCTCCGTCAAGAATGCGTAGCCGTAAGCAACGTGTTGCTGAAACCTAAGCCAGCATGTCACCTAATATGGTTCAAAGTGTAAAGTATGGAAACAAAATAGTCGATATATTCATTGTAGCTGATGAACACCAAAAATAGATGTCTCTGTGATAATTAGTTGTTTGTTTTTATTTTTAACGTTTTTTATGGTGTAAAAGTGCTGGACATTGAGAACAGCCTAGCATATCCCACATTCTGTTCTACATATTATTGTGGGTCAGGTGCCGTTTTATATTAAATAGAGAGCAAACAAATTTGTCATTAAAATTTTTTTCGTAGTCTTGTAGTGATAAAAATACTAAACTTTCTTGTTTGACACTAGATGTAACATAACTAATCCCACTGCAACAGTTACCATTGCAATATGCTTAGACTCCCCGCTTATGCCAATAGCTGTCACCCATCTTGAGAAAAGACTCAGATGGCATTATGCGTATCGTAAAATATCTGCCTTTTCATTTAATATTTTCATATATTCTATCACAGAAATTCTTTTTGTATTGTTATGATGTTAATATTAATTGTATTATGTTTTATGTGACTCATCTGAAAATTAAATCTACATTAATTAATATACATCCTGAATGGTTTGAAAGTTTGCTAATTACATGCATTTTAAGCTAATGCAATATAAATCGTAACGAATGGAATAAAATTTGAAAAATAATGCACTGAAACTTGAAAAGTGTTGATAATCATTTAAGGAACTGTGAATATTTGATTTCCTTTTCTTCTGTTTCTTTTATTATCATTTTCAGATTAAAATTATTTTTATTTCTCTATATAATATTTAAAAGTCTCGAAGAAAAGTTTTTTTTATTATAACCTAAAATAATATGCACATTTCAAATATATAATTGTGTTCGACACTTTTCCTGCATTTTCAATGTCACCTTATTGAAAAACTTAGATATAATTTTTGTATATCATTGTTTTAGAAGTTGATTTATTTTTATAACCCTTCCAAGAGTTATTCCTTCCAATCTCTTAGAATATATTGGGACGTTTTGAATTTATTTAGAAATGTATTCAATATCATTGGTAAAAATCGTTCCTTTTTTGGAATTTCCGTTAGAAATTCTTCTAAATTTCATCCAATAAACGAAAGAATCCCTTTTCAACGGCCGGAAATATGAGCAATGCATTTATCATGGCGGTGAAAGATATGTTTCTCATAAATTGTAATTCCTACGAATTGAAAGCTATTCTGCTTTCCAATGGAAATGGACTAGAAAATGACTTTTATTACCAAGCGATTGAATTTATTTGTACACAGTTCCTTATATCTCGAACTCATAAAATTTTATATAGAATATTTATACTCGAAGAACCATCACTCAAGGAAGAAAAAGGTACTGCAACAAATAAACATAGTGAATGACGTACATCAAAATATATTTATGGAAATCAAATGATTTGGAAATCTCAATTTTTTTTAAAATTTATTTCTTTTTCAAAATTTTGTTAATCTTTCTAGTAAAATAAATTTATACTCGAATTTCTAAGGCTTTTATTCATGAAATGTAAGATAGATTTAAAAGTAATAATATTTTTGCTTTTGATTATTTTGAATGTATTTAATTTCTTCTACTAAGGATATTCAAACTGACATAAAATATAATGCTTCAAATAGGATTCATTAAAAAAAGCTTTACATTTACCTATGTGTATGGTATACGCAAACAATTCCAAAATTAAAATAAAAAGATAAGACAGATCGCGTAAAAGAGAATCTTCAGGACAACGTTAAGGTATCCGACTACGTTCGGAACCGTGATTTTAAAAAAGTGCATAATAGGATAATTTTCGTGATATTTAGTGTCACCTGGATTAGAATACATATATAAAATTGTTTTAAGGACATTTTGACAAAACAAAATTATTCAAATACAATATTTAGGCAAAAAATTAACTTAGAATAACTTTTTTTCAAAATGTTCTCCTTTTGTGAAAAATGCTTCTATTATTATAATATTTTGCCTATATATAGCTCAGACCTCTGTACAGAGGATCAACGATAAGTTTTGAAAAATTCATATTATTTTTAGACTTACAACCAATTTAAATAATTATTGGCGTTTTTTTTCTTAAAATTTCTCTCCTCTGTTGTGGTAAAACATAGATAAACCCACTTCTGAGTTATATATTTCAAAAATTCTGGTTGAGTCTCTGTACAGAGGTCGGAGCTATATACAGGCAAAATATTATTATAATAGAAGCATTTTTCACAAAAAGAGAATATTTTGAAAATAGGTCATTCTACGTTCATTTTTTGTCAAAATATTGTACTTAAATAATTTTTTATTGTAATACTATTCTTAAAACAATTTAAAAAATATTTTTTAATCTAAGTGACACTAAATATCATAAATATTATCCGCTTATAAGCTTTTGCAAAATCACGGTTCCGAACGTAGTCGTATACCTTAATTTATTTCTAAGACTGATTTAAGTTGAAAAAGAGCCGAATATTAACAAATTTGTATTATGTACTGCTGCGTATATTTGCCACAAATATTGTAGTTTCATTTCTACATCGATTAAACTTGCAAAATGTTTTAAATGATGTTCGGATGGTTTCACAAATATTCAAAGTGTGATCAAATACGTAATAGGAATACACTAACCTCTCAGGGGCGTTATAAACTTCGTGTGGCAATAGAAACCCAAGTTTTACGTACTATTATTTCCAAAAGAAAGAGGCCTGTTTGTTAGGAGCACTGCAATTGTCTCACTAACCTGCACTCAAACGAGACCTTTTTATATGGCTTAGAAAGCTTCGAAAACGTTTTATTCACTGATGAGTCCAGATTCAGCTCAACTGTTTATACCCAATGTACCTTCATCTGGAAGAAATTGGAGACCCGCTTCATATATTCCAAATCAGCGATACTCAACCTGCGGCCCACCGAGCCTTTTTAAGTGGCCCGGTCATGACTTATTCCTCTGAGAAATTTACTTGATCAAGAACCTTGTATTAAAAATTTGGTGGGAAATTCTTTGTCAAGAAATCAAATATATTAATTCGGCTTTTTGCGATTGGTGTCGTACGGGCACGAATTGATATTCTTTTTCTATTTGGAACGGTTACGGTTAGTGGTAACAGACAGCAGTGGAGTAGCGACACTTTTATGGATAGAACTAATTTTTAACTATCTTTCATATCTTGCCAGCGAATAATATTAGAAGAAAATGTATCGTTTCAAGACGATTGGATCAGTAATTATTTTATTTGTCACGAAAGTGCTGTATTTAAAAAATACCAATACACAGGAATCCTTTTCCTTGAAGATCTCTTTCCAGAGATCATAAATAGGCTTTCCTGAATAATCTTTGCAACAGAAACAAAGAATTTTGTCAGTGATAATATCACAAAGGTTACAAAGACATCCTATGGAGTTTGTTATATTATTGGTAACCGTTTACTGATGCAGAAATTGTGAGCAACTGTTTCTTAAATGCTTCTAATTTAGTGTTAGTGACAAAAATAAAAAAAATATAATAATTAAAAAAAGCAAAACAGAAGTTATAACATTTTGATCAATTGTCCACATTTTAAATTTCCCATGTTATCTTGGTTTAAAGCATTTCTCCCTCCCCCCTCCCATTTATCCTCATGTTGCTGCCCGCGTGAAGTAACTAATATATATATGCGGCCCGAATAAAACAGCCGACATATGTATGCGGCCTAGCAGAAAAAAAGTTTGAGTACCCCTGTTCCACATCCTAGAGAGGCCGTCATGGCAGGGAAAGTTTGATGACTTAGGCAAGCATCATGTTGAGTGGTTGCCTAAATCATGTCTTTGAAATAAAAACTTTTTTTACTGCAATGTGAATAAGAAGAGAATCATGAAACCCTAGGAGTAACTTTTAAGGTATCTAAATAACCTATATATTAAAATTATGGTTATTCCCGGTATTATTATATTTGACAATACCCGTTCTCGTTGGGTTTATCTGGTCGATGAATTTCGGGGAAATTTTTTTTTGCATTTGGAAACTCTAGATATCATTATAGAACGGAGGTGGACAATTGTTTTGGCTCAAGGGCCAAATTGGAATAGTGGAGGATAACGGGGGTCCAACTTTTTAAAATGATTGCATTTATCAATAAACCACATTTAAAAAGGTATAAGTTGTGCCATACAAAAATCAATAAATAAAAGTTACGTAAAAAAAAATTGGGAAAGTTTTATTCCATTTGTATATTGTGCTAATTTTGTATCAATAGTTGCAAACGCATTTAATGTTACAATCAGTTTGTTGAGACAAATGAACTATATCACACTTTCCTACAATTGTTTTAAAATCAGGAGTGAGAATATTTGTTGAAATTCTCATTACAATCTGCAAGTTGATGTCAGTCAGCATGCATCTATATTTATTCTTGTTCATCATGCGAGAGAACTCAGCTCACAAATATATGTTAAGGTATCCGACTACGTTCGGAACCGTGATTTTTAAAAAAAGCGCATAAATGGATAATTCTCATCATATTTAGTGTTACTTAGATTAGAATACATGAATAAAATTGTTTTAAGGACACATTTTGACAAAAAAATTATATAAATACAATATTTCGGCAAAAAATTAACTTAGAATAACCTTTTTTCAAAATGTTCTCCCTTTGTGAAAAATGCATCTATTATAATAATATTTAGCTTGTATATAGCTCAGACCTCTATACAGAAGCTCAACTATGAGTTTTGAAAAATTCACATTATTTTCAGATTTACAACCATTTGAAATAATTATCGGCGTTTTTTCTTAAAATTTCTCCCCTCTGTTGTCGTAAAACATGGATAAAACCACAGTTCTAAGTTATATATTTCAAAAACTCTAATTGAGCCTCTGTACAGAGTTTTGAGCTATATACTGGCAAAATATTATTATAATAGAAGCATTTCTCACAAAAGGAGAATATTTCGAAAATGGGTCATTCTATGTTCATTTTTTGTCAAAATATTGTACTTAAATAATTTTTTGATGCAATACTATTCTTAAAACGATTTTATATACATTTTCTAATCTAAGTGACACTAAATATCATAAATATTATCCATTTATACGCTTTTGCAAAATCACTGTTCCGAACGTAGTCGGATACCTTAACCCAAATATAGAGAACATTTTCTGTCCATTTGGTTTCTGATCATCCTGGGGGACCTCAAAAAAATTTCCTTAAGGGTTGCATGTGGTCCCCGGGCCGCTATTTGCCTACCCCTGATATAGCATATATTTCAGATGCTCTTAAGAGAGCAAAGGAATTTTATCTTACCTCTTACAGAATCATTCAGGCTCTTAAAACAGCATTTCTGGAGGAGAGTCAATGGAAATTTCAGGATATATCAAACTTTTTTATTTCCGGCAGGGATTCAAGCTGGGAAAACTACATAAAAATGAGAACCATTTTTTCTCTTTTAACTCTTTTTTTCATTTTGTAACCTCTCTTTGTCAAAAATAAGAAACTTAAAAGCACAACAGAACAAATAAAAAAAGGCAGAAGGCACAAAATAAAGTCACTGATCGTGCAACTTCATTCACAGTTTTAGAACTGAAATTGATAACAAACACATCATAAATGCCAGAACAAACCATTTATAAATCCCTAACTGGGTCATGTATATTAGAGCTTGTGTTTTTGCTACATCTATTAACCTCTTGTTATCGACAAAATTATGGAAAATATTTAACCAATAAAGTCAATGGCATTATGAATGCTTGTCTCAATAGCCTTTCCCAACAAATAAAGGGACAAATTGGGATCTGTGAAAGCGAAAATTGTAATCCAGATAACGGTAAAGAGAGGTAGTGTTGTACAGTGATCTAGCCATAATCATATTACTTCGAAATATATTCACATTTTATTCAAATCCTTCATAAGTTTCTCTCTCCACGTTACATTTTTTAAGAATAGAAATCAATCAAAAATCTTACAAATGTTACCTAATAAATAAAAATAATAAAATATTTGAATATTAACTCAGTGCTTCTCAAACTTTCAACACTTGCGACTCAATATTAAATCACCATTTTCATCCCGCCCCCTCCATACAATAACGATGTATTGAATTCGATAATACTATACTTTGACGCTAAAGCTACAATACGACTTAAACCTCGTCGCCACCAGCATATATACACGTCTCGCTCAGATAGTGTGTAAATTACCCCAGACGTATATATACGTCTTCCCAAAATATGTTCACTACTATCCATAAAATTATTCCGAAGACTTTGGAATGCAATAAAATAACTTTAACATTGTTTGAGAAGAATTTACTTATTTCACACAGGATTTTCCTTTTCTCCCTCCCCCAAATACACCACATATGCGTGCATACGTGCAAAATGGTGGCATTGGGGAGTGAATCGCGTAACCATTAATCTGCAGCTAAGGGATTAACTATAAGCCGTACAAATGATCCAGATAAGGGTTAATTGTTGCATATAATTTTATATATGACCAACCGCTGCGGCCACATGTAATTATAAAACTTGTTCTTAACTTAGTACTGTTAAGTTAACTATAAAATACATTGTGCAGTACTGATACATTTATAAGTGTATTATATCAGTGTAAATGTTTTATTTTATTTTTATTATTATAACAAAATGTATTTTGTTTGTTTTACTTTAAAAAAATTAATAATTTTTTGAAATAATCTTTTGTTTTCGACTATTCAATATGCTCGCGCACCCTTCTAGGGTTATCACGACCCCTAGAGGGCGCGCCCCACAGTTTGAGAAGCGCTGTATTAACTGATAGCCGTTCCTTTATGCAACATTTAAGTAACTGGAAGAAGGTTATTGACAGGGTCGGAATATCTATGTTAAGGTCGACTGACAAATTATCTGCAAACCATAAATTCCATATTCATTGGATTCGGTGCCATGTCGGAATTATTGGTTACGAGATTGCAGACTCACTGGAAAAGGCTGCCTCTATGGACACTCCTCAGCCTGTTATGCCTTCTACTTTCAGCAAAGTATTTTTAGACAGTAGAAAAAGCAAAAGGATCTCTAGAGAGTTCCTCCTGAACATATCTGGTACCCCGAAAGAGCCCTGTCGTCCTATTCTTTGAAGGTCATAGAAGCCAGCAGACTTGCATATCTCGATTCGCCAGTGGACACTCGAAATCGCCACTTTTGAAAAGGGGCTAAAAGTTTTTAAGCTCTGTATGAAATGTAATGCTGCTCAGGCATCACCTGAACACATTTTACATTGCATAAATTCTAACTTGGACAAGGGCGTTCTTAAAACCTCTTTTATTCTTAAATTTTTAGGAAGTTTTGGGACTGATGGAGTTAGTCTAGTCTCTTAGATAGCCCAAAACTAAGGACTAAAAACAACTAGTTTCTATGCCATCCATCCGGTATAGGGGTTAGTGACGTTGACTGTGGTGCTGTAGGGCTTTGGTTCGAATCCCGGAGAAGGCATGAATGTTTATAAATGTATAGGGCCTTCACAGCATGAGGGTACGGTAAATAGTAGTCGAGTCGCAAGTCCTCTCATGAAGTTGGTGGAAGGGAAAGACAGCTGGGAAGCCTCTGACCACCTCCAGGGTGTTCTCCCTCAAGATTGAAGTGAAAATGAGCAAAATCGGGCAATCACCTGCATGTTGCTCAAAGCTAAGGCCAATGACAGGCGTAAAAATCCAGCCTTTAGCAGTGATAAATTTTGTGGGCCTTGATCTGATGTTACTGTCGATCAAGTGGCATACGTATCAATAACACAAGTTTCTATGAAATAATACTACTTTCTTTATAGTGTACAATGTTTCAATGTTCAAGAGTAAATTCTTCCTTGACATGTCTGCCTTACCGATCATCGAACGTTCTAAAAATATGAGATTTCATATTTAGTCTTAATATTTCAGTTTATACTCTTATAACTGATAAGCCCCTGTATCACTGGAACAAATACTTTAAACAGAAATTCGTGGCACTGCAAAAACACACTAGATATATGATGCATTTTTGACAAACGTGATTGATGTTTAATGACATCAATAAGTTAGATGAAGTATAGGGTTAGATGCATTTTTAAATTTCTACAAAATAATTTTAGAGTTTGAAAAGTGTATCGGAAAATAGTTCTCAAGTAACTTAAAAATGCACGCGTTGCATTAATCATGCGAAATTTCTTCAATGTAGTTTTTCTTTCACTTTCAAGGTTTAAACATTCCTGAAACAAGTTGTGAGGATCAGGAAGATCTTCAAACAATAAAAGGTGCGATAAAAGAGTGTTTAAAAGTAAACACCCT
>BMAV01001204.1:843581-856718 GCA_019973955.1 Trichonephila inaurata madagascariensis
AAAATACTGTTAATTTAATAGTTGCAGTAAAAAAATCTAAACATATATGTTTCGATGAAACATTTGTGGAATACACTAGAAAATATGGGTTAGAAACAATGTTTTTCAAAGTTAATATTATTCTTTATTTAATCCATCATTTAATTTTTCAGTGTCTCTTGTTGGAGAGGCTTTGGTAATTATTTTCTTTTTCTTTTTATAATTCAAATAGGTTTTTTGCATATGTTTATAATGTGTGTATACAGACTTAATTAAAAAAATGTATTAATGATTTAGTTCTGGTAGGACAGGGATGGCGAACCAGTGGCATGCGTGCCATCAATGTGACGCAATGTTTTGGGGGACGTGATCGATAAAAATGGTTTGCATTTGATTTCAAAATAACGAAGTTCACTATGAAGTATTACGAAGAAACGCGAGTGATCCGTTGAGGGGTGGCGGGGAGCACACTTGTTTGTTATTGTCTTGCCTTAGTTATGCAGTAGACTACAGTTGCTTATGATGCAAAATTATCTACGCATAGCATAGTCAATTTCGTTGACACTACTGTATTTTAAAGTTTATTTGTGTTATATTTACGATTTATAACTGTTATTTAACACGGCTAGCTCAGAATAAAAAGTGCAAGATAGTAAGGGTAATAGAGAATTTCAAACTTAGTGAATCTAGAAATATGCCATTACTAGTAAAGGCGACAAAACGTTGCGTGTTGCATGTTCTGGAACATCGTCCGTAAAACGGTATTTTGGAAAAAATCACAAATCCTCTTGTCAAAAAAAGTGAACCACAGCAAAAATAATTAATTGTTTAGAAACCATTTTGCCAGATGTCTCCAATTCAGCATGCATTGTACTAAAAGGTACATTTTTCAACTCCAATATAAGTTATTGGTCATCCACACACAATTTGCAGCAAATTAAATCACACTACTGTTACTTTAATTTGAATTACACATATAACTAAAACATTTTCAACTATACAGTGCAAAAGGTATTTTTTCGTAGTAAGTAAGGAGTTTTGAGTTGTTAGTATTTAATTTTATTATTTTCCCAATAATCCCAAGTCAAAATTACTTGACGGCACGTCTATACCTCATTAAACATTTCTTACTAAAAAATGGCGTATTGATCCATAAAGGTTCACCACTCCTGTGCTAGGATATTAATAGTAAAAACATTGCTGGTTGATCAGTACGCGAAGGAGCCTTTTGAAATTTGTGCATGTTTTGGTCAAGTGCATGATTTACTTTTTCAAAAAAAACTTCAAGACTGATAGTATTCACAAATAATTCCTGTTATTGAATTTATAAGTATTCTTTTCAATTTTTATCAAACAATGAAGCAACTAATATTTCAACCCATGCAGTATAAAAACAGTTTTCTTTGATTTCATCTCAATACCTAGATATTAAAACATTTACGATTAGCTAATCATAATATAGCTTTATAGTAATGCTTGAATTAAATCGTAAGATAATTATTATATTAAACCGTTTTTTTTGTATAAGAGTTAATCTTAATAATGCAATACTATTTATGTATAGATCGAGTAAATTGTAATACCAAATATCCATAAAAAAAAGTTTCTTTTATTCATATGATTATGTCCAATCTGGTGAACTTTGAAAACATTACGCCAAAGAAAATGGTTACTGAAGAGCTTTGTTATTACAAGCGGATGCCAAAATAATACTGTTTTGTTAAAACATGTTTCAATTGTATTAAGACATTTTTTTCCTACATGATATCGTTGGACCTTTCCTATTAAAAGTCATTAAAAAAAAAGAACTTTAAATCTAAGAGGAAATGTATTATTTTTATAAATCCTATTTATGTTACCAAATTATTACTGATTTATACCTCTTTTGCATTTCTTAGTCAAAAATATTTTAATAGTCTTATAAATGTTTTATTGAATTTTGTAATTTTAAAGTCTTTATATAAATAAGGAATAGAAAAGTTTATACTCAAAAAATATATAATTGAAACTGATGGTAATAAGATCACAGAGGGAAATTTACGTAGTTTTACCCTTTTATTAAAAGGAAAATTTAGTTTTTTTCTCCATTCCTAATAAGATAAACATATTTTAAGATTTTTTTGTAAATTTTAACTTTTGTAAAATCAACAGAAAACATTATATAAAAATTCTGTTTTCTTCGCAGTAAATATTTCTACCTCACTTTAAACAAATTTGTGCATACATGACGTTGGGCTTAAATCAAACTCTTACTCAAAACACATTTCTTTCGTGGCTGATTTAAGCTACAGTTAAATCTTCAGAGCGCACTTAGTTCGAATATACAAAATTTCAAAAAGAAAGCTTCACGATTTTCCTTACGAAAATTAACAAATTTATAATTTTCAATAAAAAATGCATTTTCTGAAATGTATTAATCAGTAATGAAAAATGTATAAAGAATAACAGTAAAAAATAAAACTCTAAATAAGATAATGCACATTTATTATTTCTTATACATATTTCCCGTAAGTTTTCTCTAGAGGGATTCTAATTTATAATAGTCTTGAGCACTCCAACACTTTGCGTTATAATTACCGTAAAATCCGGCGTATAACGCGCACCTATACTTTCGAGCTGCATTTTAAAAGTTCTTATGTATGTTCACCTTATAACGCGCACCCCCTTTCTTACGAAGAAACGTGAAATATACATATGTAATGCTCTTATGTTTCGAAGTCATTTATTCGAGGTATTATTCCCAGGTATAGAAAAAAATAGTATATTTCTAGAGTTCCATTTAAGCTCATAAATAATGTCATTTCTTTTCAATAAACAATATTTCGATATTTGTAGAAGTCTAATTTTTTTCTATGCTCATCTTTTAATTTTTAAAGCTCTCGCTTTTATACCCAGCGTATAACGCACACCCGTAAATTTTGAACGTAATTTTTGCATTAAAAATGCGCGTTTTACGCCGAATTTTACGGTAATTTCAAGTTTACCTGCTTTACTGGAAATAACCTTGACTTTATCTCCCCAAAACTAAAACCTCAGTGGTTTTAAAACAGTATGCTGAAATCTTGCATCACCCGCGTATCTGAACCAATTAGAAAAGTATTTACCGGAAATCATATGAGTTAAATAGCTTCCGGTTGACGTTGATTATAAATTGACAAGATTTCCAAAGCAAAGTAGAACGTTTTTGTCCTTTAAAAATAAGCGAAAGCAAAGTAACTCAAAACCCATTATGATAAGAGACTAAGTTTCTTTGCGGGAAACAGGGGAACTCTGCCATCATTCAACCTATATTTCTGTTCTTTGTATAGTTTGTGTTTGTGATTGTCAATAATGTGGTTTCAAAATAGCAACAAGTTTCCACATCCATCCATTCAAAGATTGCAACAATGAAGTTGATTCCATACCAAAATGTCAAATTACACGTTAAAAACGCTTCAAGAAAAACCAAATTATTATATTTATACATAACAGCAAAATTAAAAGACTTTCTTTTCAATGTTATCTATTGCATTTAAGATGTTTTAGGAAATATTAGTTTAATTAACTATTTTTAAACATTTACGATTCAATCATGGCGCATTTGTACACAAAGGCACACTGAATGAAAATCTCTGCTTTAAGGTACTGATAACATGAACGTTTTCTTATATTTTTAAGGAATTTTTTCATAAACTAAATATCATTGTTTATATTATTTCAAAACTTGTCATAATAAGGAATTTGGTATCGTAAAATTAATAAAAACTTCACAGGTGTTTGCTGATAAATTTGTAGACATCTTACATTTATATATTTTTTAAAGAGTTTTTTCGAGTTCATATAATAACAATTTATTTTAGTATTAAAATGCGTTATGTACATAACTTCAGGTTGAATAATATTAGTTATACGTGGTTTTTATTTTTTAAAAATTAATTTTGTTTCTTAAAGATATGAAATAGGTTGAATAGTTATATAAATTTTATTTGTAATTTTTATTGTTTCAACTTGTTGCTAATTCAGGATGTTTTTTACAGGACCGCATAGAACCATTCTTTGATTGCATCCAGAAGATATATTCTTTAGATTTATTACCATTCTGATACTTACAGGAAATAAAAATGTCAGTTTGGGGAACCAAACTCTCTAATGTTAATGATGTCAGAAACATTTTATGAGCTAATAAAAGTTTGATGATTAAAAATAATCAATGTGCTCTCTTTTCTAATTTATCTCTTTTTTTCCTTCAGAAATTTACCCTACATCATTTTATTTATTGATCTTAGTAAACCACATCCTCAAAAACAAAGTCAGATTTGTAGATTTTTTTTTATAATTGTGAGATTAATATTCATATCTCTGAAATTATGTTTTGGAATTAAATATGTAGTTTATTCCTTAAACCAGGACCCCCCTCCCAGACCGTGGACCGGTACCAGTCCGTAGATTAAACAATACCAGACCGTTTAAGGAACATTAAATTATTTCTATTTTATTTACTGTAGAGTATTTCTCTTGTGTTTGGGCGAATTTTTATAGAAATCATTTTATATTCCATGTTAGATCTCTTAATATTCATTTTTTTGAGTAACAGTATTTTATTTTCAAAGCATATTTAAATACAACTAAATTAAATTTATTAAATTAAAACAATCTAAAATATAAACAATCAACGTTCCTTCCTGGGCGAGCCGAGGTAAAATACCAAAAGTTGTCCGCTACAGTCTGCTGCTTTAAAAAAGGTTAAAGGAAGAAATTAATTTAACTAACTATTTTTAAACATTTATGATCCCATCATGATTTTCATTCTGTGTGCCGAGCCATGTTGAATGAAAATCCTTTGCTCTAAGATACTGAAAAAATGAACATTTTCATATTATTAGTATTTTATTTAATTTAAACTTCATGCACTCTTGTTTGAGGATAAATAAATACTTAGATACATAGATCTTGCATTCTTCTTTCTTTGTATAAAAAAAGTTTTTCGTGATTCTCTAATAAATTTATTTATACATAAGGTGTAGTTAGAGAAAATGGATCGTAAAAAGTTTAAATAACTGAAGAGGAACGTCACTAACGATTTGCCTAATGATTTGCCCACTTCCTCTACCTTCCAGCTCTTTCTCGAAAAAGCCGCTTACGTCATAAATTGTGATGTTATAGATTTCCACAGTAATTTTCGGAAATACCCATATGGTCGCCAAAAAAGAGGCCAATTTAGCTGTACCACCAATATTTCGCCTAGTTTCCATTTGAAAGCCATTATAATGTAAGGGACAGCTTTGCTCGCGAATATTACAATTTTTATCATAAAATAAATATAACAGAAAGAAATGTTAACTTATTAAAAATTATACAAAAAATTGAAAATAAACAATATATTATTTTTATGATGTGTTGAAAAGAAAATAGAAATACATAACACATGTAAATTATAGTTTTACAATTTGAGCAATAAAAATGAACTGCTATATAATTTGTATAATAAGGGTTGGTTCGCCTTATGTTGGACAGGGGACATCTACCATAGTACATTTTAAAATATTTTGTGGTTTATATAATAGTTTCTTTTCGCCGAAAAATATATAATACACATAACTTCAGATCAAGTAATATTATTTATACGTATTGCATTATGTATTTACTCTTTTAAAATTACAAAGAATTTTATTTTGTTAAGAACAAACAGTTATAAAGTTGTATTTGAAATGTAATTTTCATTATTTATTTTGTTCCTAATTCAGGATATTTTTTGTAGGACCGTGTAGAGCCGTACCTTGATTGCGCCCGGAAGATATATTCTTTAGATTTATCTCAGCTCTGAGATTTAAAGGAAATAAAAATGTCAGTTTGGGGAACCAATTTCTAATGTTAATGATGTCAAAAACATTTTATGCGCCAATAAAAGTTTGATGATAAGAATAATCAATTGTTCTCTCTTTTTTAATGTATCTTCTTTTTTTTTCTTCCAGAAAATTATTTTAAGTTATTTTATTTTTTCATCTTCGGAAATCACATCATGAAAAGCAAAGTCAGATTTTTAGATTCTTTTTAAAATTCTGAGTTTGCTATTCATGTTCTTAAGATTATACTTTGGAATTTAGTACTCTTTTATGTATTAAGTTGTTCCTACAATTATATTCGAATCTAAAATGTTTTATAAATACAAGAATGCTTAAATTAAGCAGTTAGCTTAAGTTTAACAAGCCTAACTTTTCTGTAGAATGTTTTCATATCTAATATGCAGCCCAATTTTCAGTGAAGGATCAGCAATATTTCGGAAGGAAGTTTAGGACATTTTCAGTGGTTTATTTTCTAATGTTCAGTTTTTTAATTAAATTCATACTAGTATTAATTTTTATTGCTACCTTTATATTTTATATTACTAATTAGGTAAATAAATATAACTGTTAAGGTTAAAAAAAATAAAAGAAACAATTCATGCGCATATTACAGAAACATTATTTTAAACATTAAAGGAAAAGAAAATTTTATGACAGAAATATTATTACCCTTTAAAATGTTTTATAGATCTGTAGAAGTTAATAAAATACTTGTAGAGTATTTCAGAGTAAAATCAGTATTATCTTAATAATTCTTAAAAAACTATACATATAAAGCATCATGATTTAATACAATCTTGAATTAATACAAAGTTTCCTGATAGTTTGACAATTTTGAATATTATGGTTAATTAATCTTCACTGCAAATATTCGTTAAATTAAACATGAAATGTGTCACATTAATGATTAACATTTTTGAAATTTCAACATATTAAAGGATTAAATATATTCGGTAATAAATGAAATGGCTTCCAATATTATAAGATAACAATCCCTGCTATGAGCGCAATGAAACAACGATAATTACTGTCTAAAAGAGTTAAGATCTGCGAGAGTCGAGGAGAAAACAGAAATCAGCAGAATGGGCCCCTTGAGAGCAGACAAGTAGAAGTTGCTAACTATTTCATCCTATTAATGGACTTTCCTATTAGTATAATTGTGAGAAAGAGAATTGTCGCCGGGTGGTATTCTCACAGCGTTTAGACAAAGAGCGATGTCCTTGTGGTGTAATTTTCAAGGTTATGAGAGCCCTAAAAGCTTAATTATCTCGAGGATGGAAATTATAACATCTTTTTCATCCGAGTGCTTGTCAAAAATCTCAAAACATTTCCTGTTTGTATAGAGTATTTTCTACTCATTTTGAAAACATTATAGGTAACTTAAATATGTTCTCTCTATTTATTTAAAAATTTATACAACACTTCTACTGTATTTTTTTTTGTTTTAAAAAAGTATAATAAATTATCTCTGATAATCCTTAGAGTGAATAATTTGAGTTTTGATAATTCTGTTATTACTACGCAAATTCTTCAATACTATCACTTGAAACGCTTATGTAACATAATAATGAGCTGTTGCATGTTTAAAAAAATTTAATGCCACTTACTATGAATATTTTTTCACACTGTAAGCCTTTATTGTTTCTAAGATCCCTTAAATACTATTATTATGGGTTCTTATGTACTAATACTATGAACTCATTGTGAATACACTATGATATAATATTAGTATGAACTTGTATATCCTATAAACTCTTTTGCATTATTAATACAAAGAATATAAAATAATCCACAACTTCATTTTTGTGAAATGTTTTGGAAAAATAATAATAAATATCAACATTTTTTTTAAAGGGAGTGAGATAACTTCTCATTTATTTTTCTTAACTTCAAATAAAATCAATAAACTACTTCACAATATAACCAATACAAACACAAATATCTTGATTAAACACAATTCTCTTGATTATCACTATAATCAAATAATTACTGTTCATCGTGTTAAAACCCTCCCAAGAAACTCTCTCTTTTTTATTACCCCAGATCGCGCCTGTGCGTCAATCTCACTGAAAGAATTCAATTTCCTTCACCCAAAACAGTTCAGTGCTCCACGCTTCCAAAACAAAGCATTCTCTTTTTCCTGACCGCCTCGCTTACGGTCAAAACCTTTTCTCCCTCAAAACACAGCAACCCCTCCGAAACCACATCAATTCGTGACAACATTCCATAATCCCCCGCCCCAACAGTAGTCTCAGACACTACTAGGAGGATATAGAATAATATGAAGCTTGACATTGGCTTGTAAAAACACTAAAATTTTACAACTATTTGCTACCAAGAAGACTTACATATAAAATCTATATAGCTACTAAGATTCAAAAAGTTAATGACAAAATAAGATATTTAAAAATAATATTTTATAATAAACACTTATATAAACTATCTAAATTAGATTTATCATAATATATTTTAACCTTAATAATTTTAAACTCCTTAATAATTTGTCAGTCTATCTGTGTAATTTAATTCGGAATTATTTATTAGATCAGATTTAGGTTTGCAAACGAGAACAATATCTAGAGAAATCACTTATCCATTTTTAGACATTCAATATCAATCCTTAATATATTTACATTTCTTCAAAATTAGCTATTTTTATCAAAATTGATTTTTTAATGTACAAAAATGTTTACCTTTTCATATGTCGTCATTAAAATTTAATTACAGTATTAATATTGAAATAATAGACAAAACTAATCATTTCTGAATCGTAAGGAACTGTTATTATCATGCAATAAAGTGAATGAATAAGATGGAGGTAAATGAACCATAGTTTTATGTTCAAAATAAATGAGAAAACCTATAATTAAAAGTTAAACACTTTCTTAAGTGAATTAAAATAATTAATATTTAAAAATTTCAATTGCAAATTTTTAAAAATAAGTTTTAAACAATTGTAAACTTTGAAAAAAAATTAATTTTTTTAAAACTTGAAACTGAATTTTCTCTCCCGCTTCATATTTCATTTATTTTCATGTAATGAGTTTGTAATGCATTGTTAAATGTTTCATAAATAAATTTATAAGATACAAAAATGGATTTTTAATCTTAATGAGACGAAGATAATCAAATTTCTTTCGAAAAAAGGAAAAGAAAAAGGTGAAGAACTTTTCCCATAATTAAACAAATAATAACGCAGAATTCTTAAATTTGTTTTAGTTTCCCTTCAAATTTAATTCAAAATGAAAGCGAAATCATTCAGACCCTGGCATTGCCTTATTTGGACGTCAGTATGTATCATAATTAGTATGTTGCATTTCTCTGGGATATACATTATTTTTTCTATTTTTATTGTTTTAGGAAAACTAACATAAATATAAATTTCATGTTAACTTACTGATGTGAATGTTTCATAAAGTTGCAAATATTTTCTTAAAAAATGAGGGAATTATTCCATATTAACCTGACGTAAAATCGGTATAAATTTGAAAGAATCACTATCCTTTCATATAAAATAATTTTGCGCGTTTATGTGGGTGGTTTACATTGTTTTTGAATTTAAATAAATTACTTTGCACTCCTAAAAACCCGTACATCACGTAAAATTAATTTCTAATGAACGTTTCTGTAAGTACAATGAATACTTACAAAGCGTATATTTCTATTTTCATTCCCTCATTAAATGGAAACAAAAATGAATGTTAAATAAAGAGCTACCACCTTGTCTGAAATAATAAATTGTTTTGATATTTACTGTAATGATGACATGAATTTTAAAGGGATATCTCAACGAAATCTGTTGCTTTCGTTAAAAATGGGTTTTACTATTATCAAATGGAAAGAAATGCACCATTTCAAAAATGCAAACTCATTTTTGGGAAAAAAACACTCTGTACGAAAATAAAGTTATTAAAATTTTAATATCCTTAATTAAATGTATGTCATAGAATAATTTTTATGTTACAAATAAAATTAGTATCAAAAGAAAATTTACAATTAAAAAGAATGTACAATGAAAAAATTAAATCAGAAATTTTCTTAAACTTTCACATGCTGTACTAAAAACAAAACTTTTTCGTACATAATATTAATGAAAAAAAATTATGTGGATATAGCTGACATTTGAAGGAATATTTTTCCAATAATATCATCAATACCATTTTTGTAAAATGAGATTTTTCTTCATCCATTAAATGAAATAAAGTTAGGGAGATCGAAGAAAACCGACAATAAAGTTTACAGTTTACAAATTTTCTTTTATTCATTTTTTAATACTAATTATTTTTCCCAGTTTTTTTTCTTTTGCCCCACACAGAGTTTTTTATTTTAATTTAATCAACAATATTTTGCCATTTTTAAAAGTAATGAAAAAGAATCATTTTGTCTCGGTGTAGGATGATAATTCTGATAAGAGTTGAATATGTTTTTATTGTAAGAAAGTATAAAAGAATACAAGAATTAATTAATCATTAAAAATCATTAATTAATATTTCTTGAATAGCATTATTACATGATATTCAAGGATTATTAACTTAAAAACTTTATTTCATAAAAAAAAAAAAAAACTCAAAATCATAATTTTTTAAAAACAAAAATCATGCGCATTTTTCCCCTTCTTTAAAGTTAGTGAAATCTTGCTAGCTATGTCCTGCCTATGCATTTCATACGCAAGACACTGTATTTTATTTTCGGATTAACGGTAATGATTTGTGACTTTCACTGCAACTTAATCATACTAATTAAATAAAAAGGAATCTTTAAGCTCGATTTCATATTCTTTTTTGATGCTTTATTATCATTCATAACTACTTTGAAATAATTACTGCTTAACCTTTTGACCTTTTCATGAACCATTTATTTCTCTTTTGAGTTTCTCGCAGTTTTTTTTGTTTTGTCGATAAATAAACGATAGCATTTAAGTAAATATATTTTAGTTTGCCGAATTGTATTTTTACATTTTAATTTTAAGGGTGTGAAGAACCATCCACCAACATAAAGAAAATTACATTTAATGGTGATTATTTGTCATAAAAAATGAGAAGCACGTTGCAATGCACAAGGAGACATCAAATTCTGCACACATATAGCTGTTCCTCTTTTTTTGTCCCTTTCTGTCACATTTTCTAGATTGTTTATAGTTGAATACCATGTTTGGCTTATGATTTCCCACACTGGCTAAGCGCACATCATCCGGAATTACACACTTCTTTGATAAGAAGCTAGCAAGACATCCTTTCCTTTTTCTTGAGGAAAATCCGCCTATTAGCTGACAAGCTAATGCTATATGCCTTCGTTTAAAAGAAAAAGTAGTGCTATAGTTAACTGCCTCATGAACTAAATGTTCTAACTTTTCAAATATACAAATTGTACATGGCTTTTATTGATGACGCAACAGCATTTTTACATTTCACTATTAGGCCTATTACTTAGTACAGTGCTTCTCAAACTTTCAATACTTGCAACCCAATTTTCAATCATAATTTTAATCGCGCCCCCCCATACATAACAATGTATTGAATGCAATATATATATATATATATATATATATATATATATATATATATAATGTACTTTGACTCTAAAACTACAATATGATCTTAATTTTAAACCACTCAAATTATTAAGATAAGTATTAAACTTTGTATATGTTAATTACAAGCAATAGATATTTTGAGTAAGTTATTTTGATATTTGAAGTAAATTATACTTTTAAGTAATAAGAAAAGTATTATGTTGCTTTTCTTTTCTAATTTTTAAATTGGAACAGATAACATTTAAAGTACACATCTTGTATTTTTAATATGTCAGAATGTACTTTGTTTAGTTTCATTAAAGTAAATTTTTATAATTTTCTAAAAATAATCTTTTATATTCTCGACTTTTTGATATGCTCGCGCCTCCCTCGTACGGTTATCACGCCCCCTAGGGAGGTGCACCCCACAGTTTGAGAAACACTGACTTAGTATCCAAATTAGACAGTTACTGGCACAAAATGTGCAGAAATGTATAAGAAGAAAATAAATATGGTACAATAAAACAGTATTTTCTTTATTTATTATCAAAATATATTATTCATGAAACATTTTATTTTTTCAAATAGTACAGAAATTGAACCTGGCTTTTATATGATACACACAATAGCACTTTCACACTTCAACCATTATTTATTATACAATATTAGATAGTTACTGCACAAAATTTACAAAAAGTTTCGAAATAAAAAAGTATTATAACAATAAAAACAGTATTTTACTCACATTTGCAATAGAATCATTGAGGAATACAAACGTCCCACCGAAACAGGTGTCATAAGAGATCAAATCACACACGTTTTCAAACTTTTATAACCTAAGTGTTAATTCTGTTTAATCTATTGAACAATAGGTGGCAAAACAAAACTGAAGCGGCAATAAGTCTTTCCATCATTATAATAGCAAGGCCAATGCATTACATATAAGGGATTTTGCACTTCCCTAGGTATGTTTTGTAAGATTATATAGGTGGAAAGTAATCTTCACAAGGACCACGAATGGGTTAACCGGTCAATATTTTGGCCCTAAATGTTTCACAAGTAATGTAAAAAAAAAAAAAAAAAATCAATTCCTACTTAGGCCAACAAAGAATTTTTTTTTATTTTAGTTGCTTTTTATTAAATAGTTACAATTAAAATAAATATGTATATACATATGGCAGAATCATAATTCTAAGTGACAAAATAGAAAGCGATTTTCCTTGGAATTTTCCATTTTGACTACTTTTTGTTTGTTTGTTTCTATTTATTCATTAATTAAATTTATTTATTCTAATAAAATAGTATAATAAAAAAGAAATCACATTTTCAGAAATTAGGTTATTTCAGGTGGGATTCAAACCCATGACCTTTGGATTAGAATCCCAACAAGCTATTCATTGCACTACAGAGACACAACAAACAATTTTCCTTTCTATTTGTGCTGTCGGACTATTATTTATATTTGTTATTATTTATTCATTAATTAAATATAATTAATGAATTAATATTTAAAAAAAAACTTTTAACATCAAGTGTCATCCACTACAAGTTAAAAAAATATATTTGAACTTGAATGCATGAATATAAAGTATTTTATTAATGATTGTGAAAATTTAAACAATATATATATATATATCTTGTTTAAATTTTCACCTGGAAGCCTGTTATAATTTCCAGCTCTTTGCTCGTCTTCCAGTTGCAAGCCATGAACGACAACCCCACTTATCGGTCCTAAGTCCGAGGTTTCACTTGGATATTTTATATATTTTTATTTTATAAAATTTTTTAATTTTGTTTGAAAACGTTGGAATTTTGTCTTTCTAT
>BMAV01001207.1:0-10000 GCA_019973955.1 Trichonephila inaurata madagascariensis
AATTCAAAATTTAACTAAAATTTCTTTAAAAGTTAAAATTTTTGTAAATTGTTATGTATGTATATTATTTCTAACTGTATTTTTTATTATAGTGCATAAAAATGAAATTAAAAATGCAAAAATTTTAGGGATTTTTAGAAAATTTAAAAAATAAGTCTCTGAAAGTAGTCGGATACCTTAAAGGGTAAATTTTACAGACCGATTGTTTAAATTTATTTCTTATATATGTTATGTGTTGTTTGAAAGTGAGGTGATTATCTAGTATAACGCCTAGGTAGTGTGTTGAGACCAGGGTATTAGTAGATAGTTTACATAGATTTTGGGGAGCTTTTCAATGTTAGAGAAGAAGATCGCTTCAGTTTTGGATATGTTTATAGCAATTTTCCAATCATTATACCATTCTTCCAGGAATGTTCCCCAATATCGTGATTAACGGATTTAGAGTCAAGCGCTCGAGTGCTTGATGGCTACTAGAGTTGGACCTCCATGCGAGGGTAGCGAAAAGACGCAGTCACGCACTCTCATTGGTCAAATCAAATAGCGCGCGCTTACGTCACATTCTGTTACACACATCCGTCCCTTTTCAAGAAATCACTCCCAACATATATCCAGCAACCGAGAGGAAAGATGTTACACATAAAAAAAAATGTGATTTCCGATATCTTTAATTAAGTTTTTGTAGTTTATACCTTTTTTTTATAAATAATTCCCAAAGTATACGTCTGTATTAAATTTATAATATTCCTTTTTGAAAACTATTTCTATCATATTTTTATTATGCATTTAAAGAAAAAGTTAATTCTATTAAAAATTAGATAATTAAATTCCAACCAAAGAAAGGAAATACGCTTTTATCGGAAAGTACACTCTTTTTTATTAATATTTTCCGGAAAAATATGCAATTCACTTTTTGAGGCAGAGGGCCAGGTTGATATTTAAGAGATCTTTCCAGGCATATAAAATTGAATAATAAATTGAATAATTAATCAATATGAAACAATCGCAATTCCTCATGTTTTTTTTTATTTTCTTGTTAGCTTTGGAATGAAAATTAGGATCAAAGTATTATCATTCCTCAAATGAATCTTCTCATTCCATTGTAACTAGTTGAATAAATGAATTGATTTCAGTGACACTCGAAATACATCTCATAGAAAATTAATGCAATTTCCCAGAAAGAGATCACGAAGGTAATTTTCATTCCAATCACAATGTTAAAAATTCAAAGTATTCTAAAAGTGACACAGAAAAGAGAAAGGCCGATCTCTGAAACTACTTTATTATTAACCACGTCCAGTTCATTTGTACCCAGTAATGAAGACAACACAATGTGAATTCAGATAAATTAATTCTGGGAAGAAAACTTTTGACATTTCTATTGAAAGAGTTAATTAAAATCAATCTTTCTGCATAACTGCGAAGAATGTTGATTGTTTTCTGCACTCCTTTCAGAAAAGTGTATAAATCATTTACATATGTTGTTTCGAACTTCAGATTTCTGTTTGAAATGGGATTGAAATATTTCTGTCAATATGTTGACAGAAATAATGAAGTAGTTAATGAGTCTTCTAACAATTTCTTTTGAATGATTCTCTTAAAAGGAATGTCCTTACTTTAATTTTTAATGGTATCGTAAATTTTAATATTAACAATAAAATGGATTTTATACCTCAGAATGCTTTTGCTTAGTACATATGTACTGGGTGTCTACAGATTAGTAAGGAAAAAAAACCGAAAATAAAATGATTTACAGTATATAATTTACAGAAAAAGAAACCCTTTTACGATTCCTCAAGGACTCGACAGCCCTGGTATTCTCAAGAAGCCTTTTCTAGGCTAGTCTTCTTCATGCTAGTCTTCTCCAATTTTTATTTTTCAAAATCAGGAGATATTTTTCTGGAGCATCAATCAATCTTTGATTTGGCGTGCGTTTTCTCCGTGTGCCAATTGGTTGGACATTGAAGACTTTTTAGTGGTGAGGTCTTCGTCCTTTCTGACAACGAGGCCTGCCCATTTAATACGTTGCTCTTTGATGAAATTAACGATGATAGATTCTTTATATAAGTGATAGAGTTCTAAATTTGATCTTCATCACCACATGCCATTTTCTTGAATTCCTCTAAAAATAAATCTTAAAATCTTTCTTTTGGAAAAATAAATAAAGTACATATTGTTGTAAGATAAAGAAATAGTCTAAGCTTTACGATGCCACAAATGCTTGATGTGGTTTCCTTTCGTTACTATGCAAGTGTCCAATCGGTAGATTAGTTCTTGCCACAGATTGGTGACCATGTTCTGTCTATCAAATTAATGGTAGCGCAGATTCTTAATTTTAGTTCAGGAATGGATATAGGAAAGGACATAGTGTACACTTAATCCTTTACATAGCTCCATGCACAGATATCCAGTCGTGATCGTGATGACCCCGAAATAATTCCTCCACAACCAATCGAAACTGGGACTTCAAAATTGAGGTAAGATGTAACGTTGCTGTCGAAAAATGTTTAAAATAGGAAGGAGCTAATCAACAAACTTGAAACAGATTTGACAGCATTATATATATATATATTAACATATATTTAAAAATATAGAAGCATCCTTTTTGAAGATCTGCAATGCATTTTAAATCAAGGTCAGTAGACGAAGGCGGCATCCAATATACCATAAACTTCTAACTTCCAAGATACGTATTCTACCGTATAGAGGAGTTGATGCAGGCTGAATCTTTCGAGCCTCATTGTCCTCATAATAGCATGATGTTTAAAGCTGAATAGTAGGGGGCCTGCTAAGGTGCTGTCCTCCACAATTGACTCATGATTCAAAATAACGACGTCCATCATCAATAGCCTTTACGTTGTTTGTGAATACGATTATAGTAAGAAATCAATTTAATCAATTTTTTCATCACATTATCAATACTCTTTATCAATATTCTGTTTAGAATCTATAAAAAATGCTTTCGAAATGCTGTTGCCAGTGCTGCCAAAAATAAATCTTGGAGAGTGCTAATAAAACCTAACTGTGTCTCGAACTCTCCTCGTGCTGTTGCTGTGGCGGAGTTTAGATTATTGACTGGACATGATTACCTTTGTGCTCATTCGTATCGTTTTAATCTGACTGATTCCGCTTTTTGTGTTTTGTGTATTTTTAGACAAGTCATGGACGTTGTTCATCTAGACGTAGGCTATGCACTTAAGAGTTCGGACTGTATTGTGAAGAAATATTGGAAAGCTGGTTGCCTAATGTCCTGATGGTCAATGTCCAGGCATTTGATAAATAAATCAATACTCTTGATTTGGCTGAGTGGCGTAGAACCCCAAGTTTCGAGACTGGCCCAAGTCGAGGGATTTTCATGATGCAAAAAAATTGGCATTATCCATGTCATATGATGATGAAGCGTGACAAAAATCCATAGAGTACCTGCTTGGCTTTGGGGCTTTCGGCAAATTTAAATTACTAGTGTAATTTTACATCTCCAGGTACCTCCCTCTAGGTAGGAAACTGAACGTCTAAATTACATTATTTTAATTGGTATCCGCTTATATGGTGCCCCACTAAAAAGTGGTATCAGATCCAGAGGAATGTGTACTAGGTCTACAATATTAATTACTAATTCGCAGCACCATTTGAAAGAAAAAACAATCAATATGCTTGAAATTTTATTGCTTAAGGTATCCGACTACGTTTGGAATTGTGATTTTACAAAGCGTATAAATCAGTAGCGCACATAGGAATTTTTCAAGGGAAGGGGTCCGGGGTCGAAAGTTCACCACTCTTGTATCAGGCTCCTTTTGATATTGTTGATTTTCGGGAACAAAACACAATAAAAACTAATTATTGAATGGATAATTAGCATTAATTAATAAAATTAATCATTAATAACACATATTTAATTAAATTTTATGTTCTATATACTCAGAATTATAGTCAATTGGAAAAAAAATTAAGGGTTTTGGGGGAGTCCGGACCCCCAGGACCCCTCCCTTGTGTGCGCCACTGGTATAAATGGATAATATTTATGATATTTAGTGTCACTTAGATTAGAAAATGTATATGAAATTGTCTTAAGAATATTATTACGATAAAAAATTATTTAAGTACAATATTTTGACAAAAAATGAACATAGAATGACTCATTTTCAAAATATTCTTCTTTTGTGAAAAACGCTTCTATTATAATAATATTTTGCCTGTATATAGCTCAGACTTCTGTACAGAGGCTCAACAAGAATTTTTGAAATATATAACTTAGAAGTGGGTTTATCCATGTTTTACGACAAAAGAGAGGAGAAATTTTAAGAAAAAACCGCCGATAATTATTTCAATGGGTTGTAATTCTAAAAATAATGTGAATTTTTCAAAACTCATAGTTGAGCCTCTGTACAGAGGTCTGAGCTATATACAGGCAAAATATTATTATAATAGAAGCATGTTTCACAAAAGGAGAACATTTTGAAAAAAGGTTATTCTAGTTAATTTTTAGCCAAAATATTGTATTTAAGTAATTTTTTTTTGTCAAAATATCCTTAAAACCATTTTCTACATGTATTCTAATCTAAGTGACACTAAATATCATGAAAAATACTCATTTATGCGCTTTTTTAAAACCACGGTTCCGAACGTAGTCGGATAACTTAAAGATAAGAAATGAAATGCAATTTAGGATAACAAAGGCAAGCTAAGCGTTATAAAAATAATTTATATCAAAATGGAAAATTTTTTGTGGTTTTCTAAAAAAATACCTACACTAAGATTTTTTTTTAAAATCGGTTCCTACTTAGATCAACAAAGAAAAATTTTATTTTAGCTACTTTTTATTAATAGTTACAATTAATATAAATATGTATATACATATGACAGAATCACAACATTAGGTGGTAATTAATTTTATTAATTATCATTAAAATATCGTATTGTTATCGAAACAATCGTGTATATGACATTTCAGTTCAACTGAATGCTTTAAAACGTGAGAAAAAACCCTTTCAATTTTTGACACAAGTCGCCAAAAATGATGCCAACGTGGCTGTATTTGTAACTCTTTAAATAATTAGTTTTAATCAATTAATTTTTATTAATTATAATTAAAATATTGTATTGTCATCCAAAATAGTCATGTATGTAAAATTTCAGCTCAGTTGAGTGGCTTAAAATTTATTTTATTAACGATTGAAAATTCCACCCCAAGATTAATAAATAAATAAATTAATAAATATATAGAGAGTGTGAGATTATACACTGGTGTGCAAAACTTAAGCAACAATGTAAAAATTTAGCAGATAGCCATGAAATTGCAGAAAAGGAGGTCTGGAGATCAGTACAGTGAACACGTAAGTCGGTAGAAACGTCATGCGTATGCAAATATCAGGAACAAAACGTCAGAAGCGATGTGAGCGTACGCAAAACGCGTGATGTCGGCGCGCGCTGCTCAACAGTAGATTAAAATGAAGGACGGAGATGCAATTCAACATATTCGCTGCAAGTGCCAGTGAGTCGTTTCGTGAAATATGGCTAGAAGAAATCACCTGGACGACTTCACACGTGGAAGAATGATCAGAAAGCTGGAGGAGGGGCGTACTGTCACCAGTGTAGCTGCAGAGTTCGGAATCAACAAAAGTGTCGTTTCGCGCGCTTGGAAAGCGTTCCAAACCACAGGTACAGCTGTTAGAAAGGTTGGTGGTGGCCACCCGAGGACGACAACTGCAAGGGATGACAGATATATCATCCTGCAGGCGAAAAGAGGTCGACAACAGTCAGCAAGCGTCATTGCTGAGAAACTCTGTACAGCAACGGGTCGACAAGTGTCGCGGGTTTACTATGGCCACACGCCTTCACAAAGGGGCCTGTTCGCCCACCGTCCTGAATGCTGCCTCCCGTTGAAAGTTGGCCACCGAAGCCACCGTTCAATGGGCCAGAGAGCACAAAACTGGACAACTGATAAATGAGTCGTGTCCTCTTTACGGATGAGAGTCGGTTCAGTACCAGAAGCGATTCTCAACGCGTTTTGATTTGGAGAGAGATCGGGACCCGGTTTTATCCCAGTAACATCAAGGAAAGACACCGTTACGGTGGTCCTGGAGTTCTTGTCTGGGGAAGCATTATGCTGAACGGGTGAAGTGAGCTTCACATTTTCGACAGAGGGTCTGTAATTGGGGATCGCTATTGTGAGGAGGTACTTCTTCCCCATGTGCGGTCTTTTCCGAGGTGCCATTGACCCAGACTTCATTTTATGGATGACAATGCACGGCCACATCGCACTCTTGCTGTTGAGGAGCTGCTGGAAAGTGAAGATATCACTCGAATGGATTGGCCAGCGTGCTCCCCAGATTTAAATCCCATCGAACATGTGTGGGATGCTTTGGGGAGACGTATTGCCACACGCTTACATCATCCGGAGAACAACCAACAACTCAAACAGATGTTGATTGAGGAATGGGCACTTCTACGTCAAGAAATGTTGCACCAGCTGGTTCTGAGTATGCGGAGATGGTGCGAAGCAACCATTGTAGTAAGGGGAGAGCATATACCATATTAAGGAACATCTGCTTGTTGTTCTTCCTGTTGATATGACAATCATGAGTCACGATACTATGCGTTCAATAAAGCTTGTTTTTGTTTGATTTCATACCGTATGCGTTGTATTCCTTTTTCAGCGCCGATGCTTTCGTCATCCTTTACATATATAATACTCTCCCTCATTTCAGAATTTCATGTCTCTCAGATGATTTTTCGTGAAGTTATGGCAGTAAACCCACCTGTTGCTTAAGTTTTGCACACCAGTGTAGTAGGAATTGAAAAACTTCGTTATCATATGTATTTATAGTTAGGAAATTTTATATTTATTCCAAAAATAGGTCTCATGAATATATATATATATCGATATATTTCGATAACAACTTTAGCAAAAAACACATTAGATCTTTCATGTTTGGACTATGTATTACAGAAGATGTACTAAACTCAAATATAAAACTAAAGATTGTCATACTTTGCATATTATAAAGGACATTCACAAATTTTTGGAGTATAAACATAACATAAAAGTCAGTGTAAATAAAGATTATGAAATAGAATATATTGTACATTATTATATATGAATAAATCGTATGATAATATTAATTTTTTAGGCATTTTTAAAAAACACGTCATCTTCCTCAATTCAAAATATTACTATTAAAAAAGTTTTTAAATACAATAAAAAAATAGGTAGATGAATTTTTAACCATAATGTGCCTATAAAGCAGGAAAACTTAATATGTAATTGTAATGAATTTAAAGAATTCATATATAAACATCACACGAGTATTATTACTAGTGACCTCAATATTGTAAAAGGCAATAATCTTAGAAATAAATGAATAAAGGTACTGGTTTTAGACTAATGCTTTCCAATAATAATAAAATTATAAAAAATCAGCTATATAATGATATTGAGCAATTCATTTACAAAATAGTTATTAAATATAGAATATGATATTAAAAATTTAATGATATTAAAATCAGATTAAAAATTTGCAAAATAAATTTATTATAGTTTATGTTGATAAAGTGCCGGAAATTTTGCCTTCATATGTAAATACTATTATAATTTAATGATCAACAAATATTTTGATAATAATACAGCTTTTATTAAGTCATGAGTTTCTGATAGAGAAATAAATAATAGCATTTCGGCTTTTCATAAACAAATAAGAATTCAAATTAAAAAATAATTTTAAATTTTCACATATATTTCTTACTCCCAAATTTCATAAAGAACCAGTCAAGTTTAGGACAGTTACTGATGGATTTAATACATATATCAGCAAATCAGGCAAAATTCTCCGTGAAATATTACAAGATACAATAAATAATCTTAAATCCAGACATACTTAAAAATAGTAAAGCACTTATTGAACAAATGAAAGATAAAAAGATTTATTCAGTCTATAGTTTAGATTTTGAAGATCTTTTTAACTCTATTAATATTGATGATAAGATTAATATACTTGTAAATTTACATAAAGATAAATTATTTAATAATGTTAATTGTGATAGATTTGGCTCTTTACTTAGGTTTGTACATAAAGAGAACTATATATATTATAGTGGTAACTATTATCTACAGATTAAAGTTTTGCCACAAGGTGGTTCTGCTAATAACTGTCTTGCCAATTTATATTTACATTATTTTGAAAATAGTTTTATTAAAAATTCTAAATTTTACATTTCTTGTTATATAGATGACATAATCATCTTAGGCCAGCAAGCCAATTTTAAACCTAACACTAATTATTATCCATAATATCTTAATTTAATACAGACAAATGGTAACCACAATGAAGCAAATTTCTTGATATACATATCAAATTAAAAAATAATGTTATAGTTACTAATATTTATGATAAAAGAGTAAAATATAATTTCAATATTATAAAAATTCCTTATTGGGAGAGTAATGTACATGTTTCTATATTAAGAAATATTGTTATTAAATATATACAACGCAATCAATTTCTAGTTTAAAAAAAATCAGAAATAATAAATAACTATAAGCATTTTATTAATATTGCTTAAATCAGAAATACCCAATTAATTTTAATAATAGTTATTTGAATAAAGCAATTCTAAATAGTAAGGATTAAAAATCCTTAAAATAATAATAGTTTATTATTTGCATTTATCATTTGTTCTAGTTACAATTATCTCCTTATTCTAATATTAGAAAAAATTATTTATGTGTGATTAGTTAATTCATATATAAGTAGTGTCACACTAAAGTTATGGTAGTTTGTAAACTCTCTTTTTAATTTTTTATTTCTATTCTTTTAATACTTTTGTTAAGTGCTACATTTCAGCCATTCACATTCTTTGAATCTGAAAGGCCCAGAATCTGGCAATACTTATTTTTGCACTCAGATTTGGGGGACTCCATTTTAATAATTTTTTAGGAAAGTTACGTTTTTTTTTAAGGGATTTTAGATTTTCCCTACCATTTTCTAGGTTTTTGCCAATTAAAAAAAAGGGGGAATTTGGCTGGGCACAAAACATGTTCAACGGCACTTTTATATAAATTTTTTATATAAAGCTGTGTCCTAAGTCGTTTTAATACTGAAAATCCATTTTTAAATTTCGATTGTTCATGTGTATTTCATTGGGGGGTTTTTCTTCTGTCTCTTTTTTTTCGTTTTTTGATATTGTGGATGTTCATCTCTCTTTTTGTAGAAATAAAACTGTATATATATATATGTAAAATAAAAATATATATATATATATATATATAAAAATTTGTATAATATTTAAAAAACCAGAAAATAATAGATAATGAACATAAAAAAACATAAGAAATAAAAAGCAAAACATGAAGTCAAAAATACTAAAAGGAACTAAAAAAAAGAATGAGTCAGAATGCAATTTCGGACTTAGGACCGAATAATGGGTTAGACTATTTTTAAAGGCCCAACCTTCCCCTTTTGCAACTCGGTAGGAAAACCAAATAAAATAAACAAAATTTAAAAGTATAAAAAAAATTCAAAGTATATAAAAATAAAAAAAAATTCAAGTATACAAAACTCACAGAGGTATAATAAAACCACTGATTAATATTCTGAAACAAATTCTCCCCAATTTCTTAAAGCGGGAAAAAAAAATAATTTTTAACGAAATTTCCCCTACTTACAGATCCCTTTAAAAGAGAATCAAAGTTTTTTGGGATTTTTGAACATATCTTTTTAAACTACCTTTTACACTAACTAGCATAGTAGATATCGAGATAGATGACAATCAATTTTTGGGTGGCTTTGTTGGTTGATTTTTTTGATTGTCAAAAATGTAAATTTGCTAGGTTCTAATTTGGTTGGTTGTAAAAAAATGTGAAAGATTTTTTAAGATTGTGTGGAAAAAGTAAACTTGTTTGTTTTAATATAATCTTCACAGCAAGACCACTAACATGCTGACTTTGAAATCCTTTTTTGGGGTGGGGATTTGGAATCAAGTACAAGACGAAAATTTTTTTGTGATG
>BMAV01001208.1:0-13323 GCA_019973955.1 Trichonephila inaurata madagascariensis
CAGTTTTTCCTTTCATATATGCTACCGGACTGTTATTTTTGCTTGTTACTGTTTTATTAAAACGAATTAACGGACTTATCGAAAAAATTATTTAATCAAGTGTCATCCACTATAAGTTTAAAAAATTTTTTGAACTTTTTTTGGATGAATAAAAGTTTTTTATTAACGTTAAAAAATTGGAAAAAAAAAATACATATACTTTAAAAAGGGAGTGTAAGATAATAAAAGGGTTAAAAAAAGAAAAGTAAAAAAAAACAATCAGGGTTTTGGGAAAAATTTTCAACAAAAATAAAAAAAACAATGAAATTAATAATAAAACTTGAATTTGAAACTGAGTATTTAAAGAATGTTTTTTTTCAAAACGCAGTTTTACTTCTCTCTTATTCGCACACATACGATCGTATGATAAGAATAAAAGAAAAATATAATTTTTAAGCTAATTTTATTTTTACATTATTTGAGGAGTTTCGGAAAGTTTTATTTCACGCTTACAATCTTTTATTTGCATATCCAGTTTTAATGCATAGCGTAATAGCGTAAAACGAAAAAAAAAAATAAATAAAAAGCTTGTTTCCCCCCCATTTGTATGAAGTTTATCCAGTAAAGTTTTAAATCCTATAGAACAAGGGAAAAAAATCCGGGATTTGGTGTTTAATTAGGTTCAGTTAATAAGAGCGGCATAGCTTTGAAATTAATACAGGACATAAAAATATACGACATCGTTAGAGACTTTAAATAAAGGTTAATTAGGAACTTGTACCTGAAGTTGACATTCATTAGCATGCATTTATTTGAATATATCATATAAAAAAAGACCAAAAACTTATTTTTGTTCCCCTTTTTGTTGAAGTAATACTTTTTATTCGAAACTCAATGAATACAGCTCAGTGTTGATTTGTGATTAAGTTACTACATATTTATAAACTTCGGAAATAAACTTATGAATTATTAAAAAGAATTATTATATAAGGGTTGAACTTTAAGAATTATTCGTTTAAATAATGTTTAGTATAATGGATGATTTTTTTTAAAAGGGAAGTATTCAGAGCCACCTGTAGCTTCCACCAAACTTGGAATGATATCTAATTATTGCATGGGAAGATTCAGTGAAAGAAAATAGTTCGAAAAAAGTGTATTTATTACACCGTACAGTGCAAAAATTATTAGAGAGAAAATAACACAATTAATCGTGAAATGCCATTTATTTTTTTCCTTTCAAGGGTTTCGATCTCATTCGATATGACCGCCATTCCCCCCGTTACCTGCATTTTTGCACATTTCCTTCGGGCGTCCCAACATTTCCACTGAAAGGGTAATAACCAATTGACGTATGATCCGTCGATATTTACACTTACAAGTCTTTTGGGAGCAGAGTAAGTTTGTGGCTGGGCCTTCTGCACCTAAGGTTGCGGGTTTCGCCCCGGGCCGTAGCCGAGTGGTAAAATTATCGGATGGGGCCCGCCTTGCCCGGTTCGACCCCGTCCCAAAAAAGCCCCCAGTGTGGGGGTGTTGCGTTAAATCTGTCGAGCTCAAACGTCCCCCTTTTGGTGTGGTATTTGGGGGTTTTCCCGGGTGTTCAGTCATTTTGACCATGGTTCAAAAAACGGGTCCCCCAAAACCCCTTTGGGCGGGCGTGGGCGTTAATATTCATTCACCCCCTCCCCGACCCTGGGAAAAGTGGGTGGTTTCCATGATGCGAAAATCAACGGGTTTTCATGTCGATGTTTATGGGGCATGTTAAAAAGACCTTGGTTTTTTTTCGGGGGTTCTCGGGAAAAATTAAAATTCCTAGAACAGGTTCGCATTTGAGCTCGGGGTCGGGGGGCGTGGGTCAAAATGCAACAAGGATGCGGCCGTCCCGCACTAAAAAGTGATGGCCCTGGGAAGTCCCCTTTGGGTCTGAAATGTAAAAAAAATCCCCCCCCCAAAAAAACTATTACAATTAAAACCATTCCAAAATTTACCTCCCCCCGGGAAAGTCTCGTGGTTCTGTTTTATACTTTTATTCAACCTTTCAAAACAAAAACAAAAACCACGCATTTAGCTCCATTTTTGGTACCATTAGGGTTTTTAAATTGAGCTTAGAGGGCAGAATAATGCCCCCTTTAAAAAAAAAATTTCCCTGATTATTAACTTTTAAAATGCGTTTATTAAAAAAATTTCAGGGGGACACATATTGTTTTGATTAACCCCCAAAACGTTATTTTTCATTACAAACTTTTTATGAAAATTTTTTAAATAATAATACATGCTATTCAAGTCAAAAATCTAAATGGCCCCCCCGTAAATTTTTCCATTCCGAATTTTTTCTTTTTGGCTTTCCACTCCCCTAAATCAACTAAACAAACCCATTTAGTTTTCACAACGGTTTTTCGTCATCCCCAAAAAACAAGGGTTTGGTCTCTTTAGCATCAACCTGTATTTTTTAGCCCAAATATCCTTTTTTCTCGGGCGCTACATTTTTTTTCCCCGCCATTTCACCCGGGGCCGAAAACCAAGTTAGAATTTCCCCGGGCCCCATCATGAGGAAAAAAGGGGGGGGGAGTTTAAAATGTTGAAAATGATAAAATTTTTTAATTTTTTTCTTTTAATTACTTTTTTTTTTATATTTTTATTTTGCACTAACACTGAATTAGAAGCTTTTAAAAGACACCCCCAAATTTCGTACCCCTTGTAAACGGTCTCGTATGATTACCAATAATATAACAAACTTCTGGATGTCTTTCCTACCGTTCTGATATTACCACTGACAAAACACTTTTTTGCTGTTGAAAAAGTTACAAAAAAACCTATTTATCGCTTTGAAAGGATTCGAGGAAAAGGGGTTTGAAACGATTCCTGTTTTTTGGGATTTTTTTAACTTTTGTGACAAATCAAAACAATTCTGATATATTATGATTTTTTACCACAAAACGTCAAACATCAATCTTGAAACGATACTTTTTTTCGAATATTTTCCTTAAGATATGAAAAATAGTTAAAAATTTTTTTCCCCCCACAAAAATTTCACGGTGGGAGTGAATATTAACGTGCCCGTTCCCGCTAAGAGGGCTTTTTTGGGGACGGGCCCGAAATTTTGAACCATGGTCAAGGGGGGGACGCCGGCTGGGACCCCCCCCTCCAAATCCCCCCCCGGGGCTTTCAGCCCCGACAGTTTCCATCCGCCCTTTTGGCGGGTCTTTGGGGCTGGGCTCGAATCGCTGCCTGCCGGTCGATACCTTAACCCTGGGGTCCCCGCCTACAAAACTTTCATACCCACTGTTGCGTTTAACAACGGCGTTACCTAAAAAAAAAATATCAATTTGGGACTCGCCCACATCGAAACAAAAAGTGTATTTTTTTTCTTTACCCAAATTTTCATATATTGTTCAAGTAATATTTCAGAGCTGGGCTTGCCGGGCCCAAAAAGGGCCCCGTGGACCCCCATTGGAGAACCGCAGGTTATATTTTTCGAACTCATTGGATTAAAAATAAACCCCACCGAAAAAAACCTTATCCAATGTACCAACAGCGTATGAGGGCCAAGGTCACTGTACTAACCATTTTCTTGCATTGGACACGGGTTATATTTTCCGTGAAAGGTCAGTCTGACATGAAACCTCCCGTCTTAGTTCCCAAAAAACTTGGAATTTATTAAGCCTGAAAAGAGGGGAAGTCGACCTTCAGCCTGGGGTTTGAATCCAGGACCTGTGGTGTAAGGGGGAAACCCACCACCCCAAACCCTGGGCTTCTTTAAATAGAAGGTACCCCGAAAATTTTGGGGGTATTTGGGAGAAAAACCCTCTTTCTTTTTTCCATTGTTTTTTGGCCCAAAGAAAACCCTCCCGAAAGTGGGGTTTAATTCAAAATTTGTAATACTAATTTCTATCCAGGATTTTTTTGTAAAAAAAATTTCCAAAATTTTTTTTTAATTTAAGGGCGTGTTTTTTTAAGGGTAATTTTTGCATCATTTTATTGCAGAATGAATTTAAGCTTCCAAAAAACGTTGCTGATTTCGAGAGAGATCTTTTTTTACTTTAATAACTAAGTTTTAGGAAACGGGGAAATTTTTCAGGTAATAGACAAAATAGCTACATAAATGGGAATGAAACATCTTTTGCACTTTCGATCAGCAAAACCCAGGGGCATATGATGAGATATATATTTGAAACAGAAGCATACCAAAAAAAAAATAATAACAAACAAAAGTCGTTTTCCAATCGACGAAGCACATTTTTAGAATAATAATGATCACTAAATTAATGGATTAAAAAAAAAAATACACTTAATAAGCTACACTTGGGTTATAAATCCCCTCACATTTCCAATTGGTTCATAAATTATGTGACTAAAGATACATGTTAAATGGTAAAAACGTGTTTCATGCCTATTAGTTGTTCTTAAACTTTTTGGGTTTTTCAATGAAACGTTCTTTAAAAAAAAATATTTTCAACAATAATAACGTTTATAGGTGAAAAAAATTTACTTGATAAAAAAAAAAAACAAAAGTATTTTTTTATTTTTTACTTTTAATACTTGAGCATTTTTAAAGAAACTATCAAATTTGAAAGTGTATCAATTTTAGAAAAAAATAGAGTATAAACTAATCCAGTTTGGAATCAATTGGAAAACGTGAATGCATTTAACATGTGACCGTCATTTAACTCCTTAACTACCGTTTAAAAGTTATGCGATTCACTCCCAAGTGCCACCGTTTAACGGATAAAAAGTATTTTCTCTGAAGTAAGTACATTTTTTGCATACACTATCAATCTCATTTTATTGTATTCAAAGTCATCAAACTAGTTTTAAACAGATCAGATCAATCCAAAATTTGTACTTTTGGAAGGACTGATATAACCTTTTGCAACACTTAACGCACGGGTTGAGCGAACGCATATATACGCCGCGCAGTTAGGGATTTAACTCATAACAAGTACATAATTTTTTAAGTCCTGCTCAACTCTTAAGCAACTTAAACTTGCACATTAAGGAATAAATTATTTATTTCCTATTAAATTTGCTGAACGGTAAAACAGCAATGCCTACTCTCATTTCAAAAGGATTTAATCTAAATATTACGCTGAAGAAGCATTAAGAACCCTGTAACCTTTAATAAACCATTCCTTTACCTTGGGCATTGTACAAAAACAACTCTTTTCAGTTTGCCTCAAAACAATTCATATAGAATACAAAATCAGCAATATATTCCAAGGGGAATCAATTGAAGGAATAAATTTGAGGAACTGATTGAGAGTTCTGTAGGCTCAATCGATTGCCACTAAGCGAAAACGTTACTTCTTGTAGACGCCTTCAAGATTTGTAGCTGCGAGGAAAGCTGTAGCGATGCATCGTAATTGGTCACATATCAATCATAAGTTTTGGAAGATAAATCTGAAAATGGGAAGGATAATAAAACTTATATAAAGCTACTTTCTTAAAATTTTCCACATGAAGCAACAATGTGTAAAGTATAGTGTTTGCTTTGGTTATTTTCTTCTGAAATATATATATTATTTTTTAGTAAGGTGTAGAACCTTTTTCCGTGAAAGAATTCTGTGCCATTTCTCTCATTAATCCACCACGATAAAAAAGTACGACTACCAAGTTTTATGATTAAGTGATAATGAGTGTATATTAACATCACATAATTTTTTCCCCTTTCGAATGGGGATGTGGATTGATAATTGTCTTTCGAAACCTAATATGTACTCGGAAGCTGGTATCACTTTTAGTAGGACACCGTTTAGGTGGATACCAATTACCACAATGCAATTTATAGACGTCCAGTTTACTCCACAAATAGATGCATCTGAGTTTGATGATGCGAAATTGTTTCTGGCACTTAATTTTCCTTACAGCATTCAAATAGATACTCTAGGGATCTTTAATATACCGCATAATCATACGATACTAGTTGCATGGCTAGGCGTTGCACGGGCTTTCTCTACTTTTATAAATTTTCGCTTTCGTTCACAAAATCAGCACTTCTAATACTCATTTTCAAAATGAATTCCTCCCCTCACTGCTTAGCCCGGCGTTGCTCGGGTTTTCTCTTTCCTCATGACCCCAAGCATTTCTGTGTGTGTGTGTGTTTTGCACAATGTGAGTGTTTTCTAAAATTATGTCAAAAATTTCCTTTTTTCGAAATTTGTTCCATTCCACTTATTTTTGATTTAAGCAGGTTTCTTTCCCCTCATAGCCCGAACACGTTATTTTTAGTGTAAAATTATTGTTCTATCTTCCACTGCTTTTTCACAGATAAGATATAGCTTCAAATTTCGATGTATGACTTACAAAAACAATATTGCTTTAGAAAAAAAAAATTATTAATGTGAAGCAATAAGAAAAGTATTCTGATAATCTTAGAGTAAAACACAAAAAACTTTCATCATTTTTTAATAATAGTTTCTCAGAATCTAAAAAAATAAAATAGATTTCAGATTTTTTCATGAATCAATCAATCGTTAAATACAGTTAGCTTAAAAAAGTCTCTAAAATGTATTTTGATCCAAAAATACTAGACGATGTACTTTTTTAAATTTAAAAAAGAATTCATTATAAAGAAATAATAGAAATAATCCTTTTTTAAAAAAACAGATATGTATTTAATAAAAACAAATTTCTATAAGTAATAAATAAAAGAAAAAAATTTACAGATAGCTATGAAACGATTGCTTTTTTTTTGAAAGATTGAATGTTTGATTAAACACATAAATATATATAAGTTAGAAAAAAACAGTATGGGGAAAGCCTATATATATATAATATATATATATATTATATAAATATACATGTACTGAAAAAAACAATAAAAAAAGATCTGATAAGAACATTTTGATATTTTATTTTAATTGTAACCTTTTTCATTCCACTATGATTAGTAAATTATTTAAACACGTATCTGACTAATAAAAGGTATGTTTACAAAACTAACATATTCATTATTCTAACAATATAATTTTATTTATTATTATAATAATTTATATAATATCTTATTTATAACATATTGTATATCATTTTATAAAACTTTTGTAACAAATTTTATAAAAAAAGTACTGTTTTTTTTCTTTATAAAATTTACAAAATTATTATTTATTAATAATTATATTTATGTAGTATAATATAAATATTTATATAATTACAGTAATTATTTTATTTTTAATATGCAAAGTAATTTTCTAAAATATGTGATTTAATAATCAATGAACCTTTTTTAAATTCATTTATTTATATTCAAAGTTTCGTTGTTTTGTAAAAAAAACATTACACAAAATTGTGACGAATTAAATATTAAAAGTTTTTTTCGGGCTTCATTTTTAAGTTAATGCCTTCAAACTTCATATATCTATTGTAAACAACGGTAATTTTTAAACAAAAACACAATTTAAAAAAAAACCGTATTTTTAAGTAATTTTTTTCACTCTTTGTACAGATTACGGAAATTGATAAAATATCTTAAAAATACGGTGTTAAAAAAATAGTGTTTTCGTTTTCTTCCCTTTTGCGAAATATTTAAGCATTATTTTTGTTACATTTTTGTTTAAAAATATAACCTGCGAATTACTGTTTACCTACGAATTTTAATAGTGTGAGATGGACGTTGTCGATTTTTGCATCATGAAAATCTTGGACCGAGGTCGAACCTCACAAACTTATACGTAAGCCAGTACCTAATCAACAACAACACACCCAGGCGGTACGTCACACTATAAATCAACACGAAGGCTATTTTGACGGACTTCGTAAATTTGAACCTGAGTCAAGTGACGAGGATGACACCTGGGCAGGCACTCCTCTCTCCCAATTACCTCGTGGGAAGATTTTGAACAATAGAATTAACGTGCATAAAACTCTCAACACCATGGTTTTTTTCTAGCATTAGGACTTGAACCTGTGATATGTCGGCGGATATTTTGAATTCGGAAACAATTTTATTGTTATGAAAATTACCTTTCACCTCAAATTCAGACTATTACATCAATTTGGATAAAATTAGGCGTATCCCAAAGAACAAAAATTAATGAATATTTCACTGAAAATAAATGTTTCCTTCTATTTCTGAAAATATTTTTAAAAGAATTGAAAATTCGCCAATGGATCATTAAACGAACAATAATATTTTCAGTATTTGAAACAAATATGTAATACCACAGAAACCTTTATCAGTTTTGCTCATTTGACTGTGCTTTATTGCAATGTAATTTATTCTCTGGTTCACATTTGAGAAGGAAAGCAAAAATTTCAAAAAGATTATAATCTAGTTATTGTTATCTATTTTTAATATATATTGCCTCCTTTCTTTTTGTTACACACAGGATGACGATTTTACATAGAAAGTCAAAATCGTTGATTGTTGTTGACTTCAACAAATTCGCCAAATTTCATTTAACACGTAGAGGTTGAACCCTAATTGTTCACCAGGTCCGTCACGAAAAAAATGGGTTGGGATACTCAGACAGACTTTAACCTATTGATTTTTAAATGATACATTTAATCATTTATCCTACAAGCGTTATTATAATTTTTCTAGGTTATTACTATTTTGATGGTCATCACATGGTATCATCCTCCCACTTGACTGGAAAATTCAACCCCCTTGTCAATACCTTAGAGGATGGGATAAATAAACAGTCATTCAACATAGCTTTTTATTTTTTTCCAATTGAAATTTCCTCTAGAAATTATTAATATGTACAACCAAAAACACAGTAAACAACGAAAATATTTTGTATTAAAGCATATTTTTAACATGGTAAAAGCCTTAACTTTTAGATGCACAACACCCATAAATTTTTTTCCGTCCGTATCGGGAAAAGAAGTCCTGTTTTCGATGCGTCTGACATTATAAAAAGAGTTTTTCCAAAAAGTCGACAGAAATAAACTAAAAAACCCTTTTCAAGCACATTTTCGATTGAAATTTATGCTGCATTTACCTCCGATTCACTGGGTTTTTATCTTTTTTGGGTGTAGTTTTCTAGAGTCTTTTGTGAAAAAAAGTGAAATGTTTATACTAGAATATTTGATTGTGGATGGTGAATAGTTTTTTTAAAGAAATATTATTCAAGATTGTTGTTAAAATGAATCACATGACTTGGTTTTATATAAATTTAGTATACTTTTTTAGGAAAATAATATCGGAAAAGGGTTTTGACAGACTTAAAAAGGGGTGCATATTTGCATATATAATAATACCATGTGTATATTTTTCAGTGAATGTGTGGTTTTTAAATCTACAGGGGTTGTATCCAGTTTAGTTTTCCCCAAATCAATACACCCCAACCCCCCTCTTAAAAAAACACGATTTAACTCTGCCCACTAAAAAAGCCCCCCCCTTCCCCCAAGCCAGCGTTTTCAAACGTGGGGGCCCCCCAGAGGGCGTGCAGGGGGGCGCGAGCCCATTGAAAGTCGAAAACAAAAGATTACTTTAAAAAAATTTTTAAAAATTTTCTGGTAAAAAAAAAAAAAAAAGCATTCTAGTAATAAAAATGAAATACACATTTTTCATATATACACTTTAAATATATCGTATTTCAATGATTTTTTTAATTATTAAAATACTAAGTTAAGAACAAATTTGGTAAACCAATGGCCCCCGCTTGCATTAATACTTATCTTGTTAATTTTTTTTAAGGTTTACAAAAATCCTTTAACTGCCAATAAAAAATTTCTTATTAACTCCCCAAAGCCACCATTTTTACGTAGACGCGCGAAAGTGATCTTTTTTTTTAGGGAGGAATTAAATCTCTCTGAAATATTAAACCCCTTTGAAAACACTATCAAATATTTAATTGCATTCACAATCTTTCTGAATAATTTTTTTGGATAGCATTATAAAAAAAAATCTTACTTTAGAAGGACTATATATAAGTCCCGAAAATTAATGCTTTGGTGCACAAGTTTATAAAGCAAAGAGTAGATTAAAAATTTTAAAAATCGTATTGTATGGAGGGGGCGATGAAATATATTATTGAATCTGGGGCACGAACAGGAAAAATTTGAAACCTGCCCAAGCAGTGCACGAACCTCATTCTCTTTCTGTACCGAAGCCTGTTGCATACAACAACCACGGTCTAATTATGGCTTGATGAACCTAATGTTTAAATGAGTCAATATATAATAAACTAAAAATACCATCAAGAACTTCTTTCTTATTTAATCACAATCATTCACAATAAAGCCAGTTAAGAAACCATTAGAGTCTTGGCATACACATATTTCACATTTTATGCACATGTCAAACAAATAAGTATGTTTCAAAAATGTTATTTTCTAAAAAATTCCAATGAACAAGGTTACTATTCATTATTGTTGCGTGCAGAAATTTGTATAGATAAGCATTAGATGAATTAAACGCAAATATGGCCACAAGTATGAGATATATCAAACGAGCAAAACACGCATTAAAGTATTCTTTCGGAGGAACAAACTGAATGAATGGATGATTCACTATTTTAAGAAAGATTTGTTTTGAATCGGTGGCTCACCCATTTGTCATTCCGATCATGCATTCATCTACTAAATAACTTCATATGCAATTCATGTGTGTGATCATTTGTTCTTCTAATCAAAATTAGGAACAACTAGAACAAATTCATATATTTTTCTTCCCGATGATCAATCCTTTTTCAATTAGCTATCTAAGGCACTGCAAGACGTGTGCATATTAAGTGGTAGATAGGTTTTTCAAATAATCTGTCGCTGAATGCTTAGATGACATTTCCAATGTCAACTGCTCAAAAATCCCAACTAATGATATGAATGACCTCATCAACGCATGCTTGAAATAGACCCTTCCTATCAACTAGATACTGCCTATGAAGTAAACGGAAATTTTTAAAATAAAAAAGAAATAAATTTCTCCATTTTCCTTCGGAGGCAGAACGATTGCCTTTCTTAGGAGTGGTTTGTATAACGATCTCTTCTTCCGAAAGTTGAAATTTGGTGCGAAACGAAGGAAACGCCGATAAAGAATGATTGTCATATCTCTTGTCTAAATCGCTGCAATTCATGTGTCATTGGACTGGTATATATTTCAACAACAAAACGATTATTTTTCAATGAGTTACACTCATAGAAAAGACGAGGAGACTAGGTACGTTGAAAAGCCTTCTCGTCCGATCTCTAGAGCACTAATCTTTGCATTTCCATGCATAATGCGTGGAGATCAAAACACATCATAGTTCAATAATGTTATAATTGATTTCTGAGGCTGATATCCCTTTAGCTCCCCTACCTTAAGACGAGCTTCTGTTCTCAGTTCTTGGTTTTATCATTCTCTAAGAGAACTTGCCAGTTTAATATGGATGGCAAATGTACAGGCTATGATGATTATAACATTTTTTTTCGTAATAGTTTATTGTTTGTGGACCTCGAATCCTAACTTCAAACAAGTTAGTATGTTTACTGTATTGCAGTTATATAATTTACTATTTGTCAAATTATTTTCAGCTTATGGTTTAAGTATTGAATATTGAATAGGCTCTTGTAAAACATAATATAAAAATTTAGAATATATTAAAATTGCAAAAAAAAGTTGCTGTTAAATATATTTGTACTTTGTTCTTTTAAGGGGAAAGGAGAGCGAGTAAGTGAGTAAGAGATTAACGTCACAGTATTTAGCTACTCTAGGGCTTTTGCCGATGGATTTCGTATACCAAGGACGACACATGATCTGCCCCCCCCCTTTTGCAAACTACCAAAACACATCAACGGGAGGACGTTTGAGTTCTCGACAGATTTAACGTGCATCGCGCGCCCCAACACGGTGGGACTTCAACGGAACTAGGCTAGAACTCATGATACGCCGGCCGCGACTCCGTTACCTTGCCCGCTAGCTAGGCTACCACGCCCACGGGGTGAGGAGGGGAGGAGAATTGAATTACAAAGTAAAGAACCTTACATTTTAGAACACTCTCGTAAATGATCTAGTTCCTATATTGCTATTGCTAAATATGCAAAAAGTGCCCGAATGAAAATAAAACTGCATCGAACGCAATGAAGAGAAAACGTTACAGTTATTTTGTATAAGCTCATAAGGCGTAAAAGTAGCGAAGTTGCTTCAAATCTTCTCCATCTTCCGCATTCTATTTTGGAGGAGTAATAACCGGTGGGAAATTAATTTCAAACAACATCTGCAACTGGAATTTCTTTTTATTAGCATATTAAAGTCACTTTCGAAATTTCTTTGGTCCTTGTTTACCGATGTGATTTAATTTGCGAGAAGTAAGAAAATTAATTCAGTACATGGATAGGTAGTTCATTTCACGAGAGAAAATGTAAGCAGTTTCTTAAAAAAATCCGAAATCATGTCATCTTATTTACATTGTATTAAATTATTTACTCTTTGCCTTACAGTTTGTAATCGATTCGCCGCTTAAATTCATTAACTCTATTTTTTTATTTCTTTATGTATATTTTATTTATGGAATAAAAATTTAAGAATTCAAACTTGCGAATGTGTATTTGTGGATTAAAATACTTAAATAACAAATTCAATAGTTTAAGATCTTAATATGAAGCACACATTGTCAAATAAAAAGGCACCTTTTTAGAAAATAAATGATTTTTTTGGTAGCCATGGATCTATAAGGCCGCATTCGAGGCTTACAACGCAAGATGCTCAAGCAACATGAGTTGGTCTTAAAGTGTCCAATCTATCACCACCTATATTCTTATCCAATATTAAAATATTTTTAACTTCGTTTTGGGTTTAAATATGTAAACCTCTCAAAGTTTGATCGAAGAAAATATAAAGAAAGTTTAGTACTCAGCCTCTAAGCGTTGAACATTTGAAAAATGATTACCAAATTGAAGCAAATTTTGTTTTTCTACAGTTAATACATTGGAATCTAAGTTTGAAACTTATGAAGCACGACCTTGACGCGGAAATGCAAATTAATAGAGCAGCACGAAAGCATTTTAATAAAAAATAACACACAACTTTCTAAAGTTTTTAAAAAAGTTCTTTGAATTACTAAAATAAAGATGTATCCCATATACAGTCGAACCTCTGTATAATGAACCTCTATATGTCGAAATTTTCTGTAAAGTGAACTTTTTCTTGGAACCTTGAACATTTCACGATTTTCTTCGTAAAATAACCTTTCTATAGCGAAGTGCATTTTCTATATAACGAGCTTTTTCTTTTGTGATTCAATTTTTTTCTCCCTATTTTTAAAGTATTTCTGAACATTTCAAGTTATTCTCTCTTTAACACATTTTATGGTCATAAATCTTGAACTGGTTTTTTTAGATCCTAACTGCCGAGAGTAATAGAGTTCAGGACGTTTTATCTAAGAAGTGCAACCTGTAACCCCTATGTCCAGTTCAGAACTTTTATAC
>BMAV01001210.1:0-24340 GCA_019973955.1 Trichonephila inaurata madagascariensis
TGCGGTTAAAAATATAGATCTGTAGAAAAGAACTCAGTGTATAAACTTCTAATATTTCCTTTGAAAAATTTGCTCTACAAGACAAGCCCAGAGAAGTTAGTAATACATATTAAACGTTCTTAATTTAGTATTCATAAATTAGTTATATAATACATTGGGGTGTATTTATACATTTATATATAAGCATACTGGCTGAAGTACCCGTTCTCCGCACGGGTTTATTTTCTTATAAAAGTAAAACATTATTCTTGATAAAAGAGCTGGATTGCAAGGCGAGTAAAACCAAGTACATGAAATAATGTACAAAATATATATATTTTTTAAATGAATGCAAATATATATAGTTTTAACCCTTTCGCGCGCGCGCGCGCTGCGTAGTCATTTTATCAAAGTAAGTTCAAAAATTGCAGGTGGTTTTATTACGTTTTTCAAACCTACATTATTAAATTTATATTTTGGAGTTAAAATATATAAAAAAAATATTTGTAAAATAGTCCTCATTTTAAAATCTAGAATCTAAAAAAAAAAATCTCTCATCGTGAAATTACAGCAAAACGAAGAAAATGTTTTTTATTTGGTTATAAGATCAGAGATAGGTGAAAGTTTTGGTGGATTGAGTTGGAAGCTTTTATTTTTGATGTAATATCGCCATATGATATATATAAATTATTTCAGTGTAAAAGTAGTTTGGTTTACTTCATTTCAATATATTAGCTTTTTAAAATCTTTTATTTCCGATATGCTTGTGCCCCTCTTGTAGAGTTTTTACATTCCTAGAGGGGGCACCAAACAGTTTGAGAAAAACTCCTTACGGTATTTAGAAGCAAATATATGGTATAATCAATGGATTAAATGGATTTTTGAAAGCATTAAAAAATAATGTTTAGGTATTTAAAGAGACGCCCAAATATAATTAGTGAAAGAACATAGCCACGAAACTAAAATACATAGGGGATATGCAAAACAAAAACGTAGATTCAAATGAATTATAAAAAAACAATGTTGTTCTGAAGAAAATAAATCTCTTTACTGTTAAATAAATTGATTACCTAATCCCATTACCCCTTTTTTCAAGTAAATTGCGCATTCAAAAGTATAATTTGTTAAGACTTGGTAACTTTCGTTTTACTGCGGAATACGTATCGATTTTAATGCAAAGTATTTTTAAAATTCTACAAAAAAAATAAAGTGTATTTATATTAGCCTACATTGCTTAATTCTTCCCTAGTTTTATAATTTTGTTTAATAGTGATTTTGTTGTACGAATTTTAATCACATGTGATGAATACAATTCTGCGAATTATTTATGGAAATGTTTCTAAGTCATAGCGATAAATGTTATGTTTGATTTTTTTTTATTATGAGTTTTACAAAGAATTAATATCTAAGTGAAATATTGAATTTAAAAATGTACTATTATTTTCCCCACATACTCAGTATTTGCTTATTTTTAATTAGTTTTGAAATCTGAATATACTTTTATAAATTAAATATCATTTCTTACATGCGAATATTGCAATTTTTAATGAATACATAATTTTTAATTATCCTATTTATTTGTGAACTTAGGTACGCTTAATAAAATGTATTCTTGTATAAACTTCGGTTGCTATAATTAACAGTTAACGAAACATGTTTAATATTAACATGCTACTTATTCTTTTAGAGAATTTAATACATGAGGTCCTTTCGAAAAACACGAAATTGGACGGAAAAACAACGAATTCTGAGTGCTTTTACGAAGACCCCCTAAAGCAGGAGGTGACAGAATGGTGAAGTTAAGACAGCAAAAAGAGTGCGCCTGAGGGTATATGGAATGAGGTATTTGATGAAAATATAAGATTGTTAAGCTTTAGATTTCGGACCATATATAAAGGATAAGTTCTCTATTGAGGATAGACTAAAGATTATTATCTTGTGTTTGAAAAAATAGGAAATAACTCAGTTCACATAGAAAACAAGAGTAAAGTTATACAAAATGTTCATTTAATGAGCTAGAGAAATCCAGAAAATATGATAACAAAAACGTACACAGTAACACATACCCTGTATTCGAGTTCGATAAAGAAATGCTTAATACTTGATGTTGAAAGCATTGGACATAATGTATAAATTATTGGAATCCTTAAAAAATGACATTAACGAATAAAAAGACTAAGAGTTCCTTACAAAGAAGCATGCGTTTCAATCAAATCAAATCAATCGTAAAAAAAAGTGTAATCTCCAAAGTTCTAGATAATTTAATTTTTCCTTAATTTGAATTTATGGTATCGTTATTGACTTGTTCCGATTACGGAAACATGTTTTTGACAAGAAATTTAAAAAAAAAAGAAATAGAGTTTTTTTTTTTAAGTTTACTTTAAGATAATTTTTAATCAAAATCCCTTTATGAATAATGCTACTATAAATAATGCTCTTAGATCGTAGCTTTTCTCATTAAAACGGTGATTAACTCTGTATTATAAGCCTTTGAACAATACTTTGAATCATTACTTCAGATAATTCTTGTTAAAGGAGCTTAAAATATTTTGTTAGAAGTAAATAATGAGTCAAAAAACATAAATTTCAATGTTTAAAATACCAATTACTTAAGGAAGTTAATCTTTCAAATTATAATTGATGTAAGGTGCCATGCAACGTCTGCCTTACCGATATTTCAAAAATTTTGATTATAAAATAAAATTAAAATATTTATTTTAATAATATTAATATAGGTTATCACACACACAAATTACTTTTCTGATAAGCTGTGGAGTAACAAAAATGTCGTTTAGAAGAGGCTGTAAAACATATATTATTTTTAGGTTATTTTTCATACACTATGTGACCTAAAGTATTCAGACATACTTCGGAATGGACTCGGTGAGTTCTGAGACATATACTAATATAATGTTGGTAATCCCACATTGTTTGGATGACAGCCTACAAAGGTGTATTGAAACTTTTTATCAGTTTTTGATTGGTTGCCATAGGAATTGAGTTCCAGACGTGCATACAAGCTGAAGTGAGTTGTTGTTGTTTCCAATCCCCTTGGAGAAGGAAAGCCTACACCAAGTCAATTTGGCCATTCCGCGTAATAGTGTCACACACCAGGTCTTGCTGTTCATACAACTGTCGCAGGGAAATGCCCGAGCAGTCCAGAAGATGAACAGAAGAAGCAGGGATAGAGCAGGGACAGATAAAGAAAGACTTTACGCCCTGCACAAAAGTCATATTACGCAGGTGAAAGCTTCTAAAGCGCGCCAAGGCCGTCTGATGAGCCCTGAAACTCCTGCTCTGTATAGATAGGCCAGAACTCTTAGCTGCTTACCAGTGATGAGCAGGAGGGTTTTGTCAAGTCAAATGCATTTTATTTCTTTGGAAGGAATGAATTTACGAATGGGTTAAAAAAGTGGAGCTGGGATTAGAGAGATCACAACCTCTACCAGCCAGCTAATCAACAGCTTCGTTCCCAGGCGCACCCACATGTGATGGAATCCACTGGAGACATACTTGTTTCCTCTGACCCGCGAACGCAGGCGAAGCTTTTAATTTAAATTTTGGATAAAATATCTAATTTTTGGACAATTCTTCAAATATTAGATAAAGCTTCTGCTGTCTGTCAGGATCCAGATACTGTCCTTATAAGAATTCAGATCATCATCGAGAAGTGCTGGTGAAGTGAGTGCTGGTAGTAAATATGGCCAATTTGGTTGACTATTCAATCAGAACTCCAATTCGTCAAAAATGTGCTCTAAGAGATTTAAATCGGAGTAATGAGACAGCCAGTCAAGTTTTTAAACAACCATTTCGTCAAACCATGGCTGGGAAAACTTCAATGCGCAATTATAATAGTTAATATTCTCGAATAGAAATGGGCATTTCACGGAAGATTGTCGTAGGGTTCGAAAAGTAGCCTTGTCTAGAATTTCCCCTTATATCTCAAAATTCATATTTTCAATCACAGAAATTAAGATAAAGACACCTAAAAACCATGAAAAACACACGCATACCAAGATGCTGCCACCACCAAATTTAAGAGTGTGCACATTTCATCTAAATTTAGTTGGGCTGTCATAATGCCACCAATATGTACAAGCCATGATCGAATAATGTAAGTGATAGCATCCCCTACCCCCGACTTGGTTTTACTAGTGTAATGTTCTTCTTTGCAGCAAGGTTGGATTTTTTTACGACGTCAAAGACGTACTGGTATGTGGGAATTTCATTGTTTAAACAGAAGAATAATTAGGGGGAGAAAATTACTCAGCATGCATATAAGTGAACACCATACCATTGTAAGCGGAAGCGTTGTTGCTAATAGATCAATGGATATCTCATTAATGACCGTCATGGGTAGTATCTAATTGTGGTTTATCAACAGATACCTATACTGAAAGCTTTACGATCAGCCAGCCAATCCAATGTATGATGTAGTAACTCAATAAAAGTGCATAGCAAAACTTTTAACATTTCCTGACAGATGTTCAGTGCACGCTGACGATATCTTTTTGTTTCGCATTGTCAACCCTCAGAAGTCGAACATTCTTTTCTTTCAACTATGGTCATCCACGCCGGTACACCAGGATTAAAAATTCAAAAATACCTTATATTTTATTTTATTTACTGTGTAAAAAGGATAGTTGTGTATTCTAGATCATTTATAAAAATTAGTGATTTGCGTCTAACTTGCGGTTAATACTTTTTTAGCCTATCTTTCTTGGTCTTAAATTTTTACTAAGACACAGTGCATAATGCTTTTTTGCAATAAATAGTTGATTTCAAGCATTCAAAGAACATACACTGCTGGCCACCGTAAATTCAACACCCTGAAGGAAGCATGCAAATAACATAAAATTTACAGCTATTAGCAGGGGTGAGATATGCAAATGATTAAATTTCAGCGCAGACAAAATTACGCGTGGCGTCCCTCAAAAGCGCTTTTTAAAGGGGCGGGGAACAACGATTTCAAGTTCAGCAATTTTTTTTTTTTTTTGTTTTTAAAAAAGGATCATTATATGTCTCGTAGAAAATAGTGATCAGTTTTTGATAAAGTATCCGAGTTCGACAGAGGAAGGATGGCCCCCCATATTGCGGATTACCTTTCAGGGGGAAAACTTAAATCGTGCTGGACGAAACCAAACAATTGTAATGCGGATATGTGACCGTTGGAGGGAGGGGGACGCGGATCGTCGCATCCATCTCCGTGCCCACTTCACGTGAGGACGGCAAATTTGCGCATGGCGGGGACGGATCGCTCAGTCCCCTCACGAACCAAACACAGCGCATTGGGTTGAACGCATATTCAGTGTCTGCGCTTACCTTCGACGCCGTTTATAGCAAGTGGTCTGTCCCAAAAACATCCTTTCTTGGTCTATTTTGACGCAGAACCCGCGCCTCCGCATCCAATGGTGCGATGAGAAGGGTGTGGGTGGAAAATGGAATGAAGGATTTTACTGACGGGGTCATGCCTCTGTCCCCAAAACCACGATGGTCGGTTCGAGTCTGGAACACCGTGGAGAGGATGCTGAAAGCTTCGTTTGACCGCCAATGGTCCTGCACCGGGGAATGGTATGGGGGGGTATTCGATATCCCTCTCGCACACCTCTGTAATTCCGGTACTTTATCAGCCGCGCTACATCTTCGAGGTGTTGGAGCCATTTTCCTTCCTTACCTTCGGACTTGGTCACAGCCATATTTGAAAAATAATGCGAGATCCCCGTACCCTTGTCCAAAAAGGGTTCTTGTCAATCACCAGATTGAATTGCTTCCCCCGGGCGGCTCGCTCTCCGGATCTTTCGCCGGTAGAAAACATGTGGTCCATGGTTGCTCAATGATTGACCCAGATTACACCCCGGCTGCGACACCAGATCAACTTTGGCAATGTGTGGAAGCTGCTTGGTCTGTTGTATCCCAAAAACACACCCAAAGTCTCTTTGAATCAATGCCGAGGCGTATGGCAGCGGTTATATCCAACAATGGCGCCTTCTCTGGCTACTGATTCTGGCAGGAACCACACTTCACAGAAGTCTATAAATTTAATCATTTGATACTTAGTCAACATGTTATCTAGAAAATAAATTTTGTTGTGCTATCTTTTGTCTTTCTTGGGGTTGCCTTTACGGTGGCCAGCAGCGCAATTTAAAAATGATTTGAAAGATTTTTCATACTAGTGTAATAAACTGTTTATATTATCAAATACAAAGGGGAACATTTTAGTGGGTTACTATAAAAATATATTTTTTATTACATTAATGCATTCCAATGACTTAAATTACATAAAAAGAAATAAATAAAATATTTCATATCGTAGTTCCCCTCCATCAAATGAAACGAAAAAAATATGCTTCATGTACTACAATATTTTCTTAGCTTATTAAATACAGTCTATTATTCTACAAGATTTTTATTTTATATTAAACATTTTTGTTTTCATTTTTATTCATTTTGATCTTGCATGCCACAGAATATCTTAGCTCTTTAGTTTTCTATACGGTAATTATAAATAGGTAGAAATATGTATACATGCAACTTGAAAGAAACTGGCATCTATATATGTACCAATATCCTAGAAAACCGTTATAAAAATCTCTTCTTATTCCTTATAACTCAGGCATAAATTGAAATCACTGTTTAAGACAAATAAGTTTAATATATTGGGGGATTTTAAAAAACGCTACAATTTCTTTTTTTAAGCCACTTTGAGGGATATCAGAAGTGAACTTCGTAGATTTGAATCTCGTTCAAGGAAAGATAACGATATTTGAACTATCATCTCACTTTTTGTATTCCTCCTCATTCCAACGTAGGAACTTCAATACTTTCAAAGTCAAACTTGTATCATTCTTTCTCCATGTTGGATGTTCATTGGCATCAGGACTTAAGTCAACGAGGTCGGAAAAGTCAATTACTCTTTCCTAAACATAACTACTTAGATAATGAGGCAATTCAGATAATTTGCAATAATTTGTGTTATATATTTATTGATATTATTTTTGCACTTGCAGTTGAAATTTAATAACTAAATTCTTTTGAACTACAGTGTGTTTTAGTAGAGTTCATTATCCAATTTTATATGCATATTAATTTTCCTTAACCCGCGGTCACTGGCGAATGTTTTTGCTACCGTCGTTACTCGCGGGGTGTAGAGAACACCCCAACTTTTAACACGTGTATTTAATTATGAAAATAAAATTAAGTCATGATGATACATATTTATAAAGTACGAGATGTTTTTTATATTATACAAATAAAATTATTAAATTTATTGCATACAAATGATACTAAAATTAATTTAAACGAAACATACAAAATTTTTATTTTAAAACAGATAATTTTATATTTTTTTCATAAACCAGTATATATAAAACGTATATACCATTAATAAATATACTTTAAAATTAATGAGATAATGATAGTAGAAAGTAGGAAAATAATATTTTAATCATTTTCCAAACATTCAGAGCAGACTGTATACAAATGCTCAACTTCTCGCGGGAGTTCTCAGCCCTCCGGATAAACTTTTAAAGTCATTACATTCCCAAACGTTCCCGGGAAAGGGATTGCATCAAGCCTGAAGGTTCAATGACCTAAAATGTGCAGCTACAGAAAAAATCGTGGTTCTGCGCATTCTCTTTAGAATCCTTGGAGGATTTTCTTGTTGCTGGGGTGTACAGAACATCCCGCGCGAGTGATCGCGGGTTAAGATGTGCATTTTAATGTAAGGGTCATTAAAATGAGAAAATAATTTTTTAGGATACTAATGATTGCATTAATGTTAAAACTTGTAAAATCTCAGTATAGGAAGTATTTATTCATTTATTGGAAATGGATATGATTGTAAATGTTGCAAAAGGGAATCTCTAGATCATTTATACTATCAGTAACACTCACCGAATTAAAATTCAAACAATCTACTTTTAAATATTTCAATTCTTGGATAAATCATTCATAAAGTAAGGTGCTAATTATATATATATATATATTTCTTCTATTAATTTTGTTTAAAATTTTTAATTATAATATTTTGTGCATATCAATTATTATATAATAATGACGGAATCACTTGAAAGGAGACGCTAAGTAGTGTTTTTATCATGCCGAAAATATGTGACATATTATAATAAAAAAATCTAATTTTCTCCCTTTCTAAGATTTATTGATAAAACTTATTTTAGGCTTTAAAAAATAAGGGTTTCAAACTTTCTTTCTGAAATTTCAATAAATTGAAAAAGCTCTTGTAAAGTTATTCGGGCCTGACAATATGTGATCGATACAGAACTTTCTCTTGAGGTGAAAAGTTCAATCACGTCAATGTCTACGACTAGAGTTAAAGAAAGAAAATTTCAGATTTTTAAATAAAAAATTGACTTGATGGATCTCTTTTTAATGGTATTCGCGATAAAAAGGGGATATTTTATTATTTACTTCTTTGAAAAAAAAATTCAAATACAGCTAATTCCTTCACATCCCTCAAACTCGGTTTCTAAAGAATTTCGAATAAATTGTTTATCTAAAGAAACTACTCAATACATTGTTATTGAAATATTTAAAATTTGGGACATCAGCTCATCTAAGCGCAAACATAATGAAAGAAATGAATAGTGAAGGAAAAAGTAATGGCTAAGTAAAAAAAAGTCGCATTTAACAAGTCATTATTTCCAAAAGAAATTGACGCGTTTCAACCTTTTGCTGGAAATCTGAATCAAGAGAGAAATAATTTGAGAAAGACAAATTAATATTATATTATTGGGGCATCATAATCAGAATAAAGTTTCGACAATCATTGAATATTTAAAGAGTTGTGTTTAATAAAAGGAATATTTTCCCCTGCATTACATTAGTTACTGTATTAATGGAATTTTAATATATATATATATATCGGCTTTGGCGCCATCAAACTAGTTTAACCCCACTTATCGGTTCTGAGTCCGAGGTTGCACTTGGATATATTATAAATTTTTACTTTATAATTTTTTAATTTGTTTGAAAACGTTGGAATTTTATCTTCTATATTCGCCATTGATATTTTGAAATGGGATTTAATGTTATAGGATTCATATGGTTTCGATTTTTTGATTGATTATTAGGTTGTGATTTAATTATATATATTTAAATATATATATATATATATATATATATATATATATATATATATATATATATATATAATGTGTGTGTCCTTATAGCTTTATTTTATGTTTTTTTCCTACATTATTTAAAAGAAATATGTGCAGTTTGTTTACAATGATTGTAAGCAAGAAAATGATGTTTAGAAAATCCCATTACATATTTTTAGTGTAATAAAAGTTACTAGATAATTAAATCAGTAGCGCACACACAGGAATTTTTCAAGGGGGGTTCGGGGTTGAAAGTTCACCATTCTTGTATCATGCTATTTTTGATTTTGTCGATTTTCAGGAATAAAACATAGTAAAAAACTAATTATTGTATAAATAATTAGCATTAATTAATAAAATTAATCATTAATAACAAATATTTAATTAAATTTTACGTATTATAGAATTATAACCAATCTGAAAAAAATCAAGGGCTTTGGGGGAAGGGGGGTCCGGACCCCACCCCTCTTGTTTGCGCCAATGAATTAAATAAACCTACATGCACACCAAATCTCATTCGAAAAGTTGAATTTTGTTGCTAAAATAATATTATTACGGAGAAAGTTTGTATAGATCTTAAAAGAATGATTCAAATATTTAAAAATTGCTATACTGCAAAACTGCAAATATGGAAGATGTATGATCATTTGTGGTTTTAGTTGTAAAATTATTTAGTAATAACAATATATTATTGTAAAATGAAAAAGGACGTATAAATATATTAATTATTGAAAAACTTCCTTATAAGCATAGTTTGATTTCCTTAACTACTACATTAAAAAGTGTTATAATGTTATGCATATATATATAACTGTACAACATTTATAGTATTTTCTTTTTAATCGCACATTTTTTTATCAGTCAATTACTTTTTTTGTCAATACTGTCCTTTTATTGCTGCTTTTCTAAATGAATTTGGACTGTTTCACTTTCTTTTATGTAAATTAGCCATAAGTTGTTTTTAAATGTTTTCATTTATAAAGTGAATATAATTTTTAAAACTAACGTACCCTTTCATATCCTTTATTCATTTTGATTTGAGAAAAAAAAATTATATTGTAAAACATTAAGTTCTGAAGGGTTCATTCATTGTTTGAAGCCTTTTGAAAAGCTATTAAAATCAGTAAATATCTCGAATAAAAAAAGGTGTATTTTATAGAAGCATTTTTTAAAAAATTAGTCTGCAAATATTTATTAAGTATCTTAAAAATTGTTTAATATTTTAAGTTAAAGCATGCCATAGCAATAACTTTCAATAATTACAAAACAGTTTACTTGAAACACAATGATGAAGAATTTTATTTAAATGCACGATGCATTAAAAATTATAAATTAATGAATTTTTGAAGAAATAACATATACTTTTAATTATTTTTGAAACTGCATATTTAAGGAAATAGGTTTAAAATATCTCAAATAAGACATACGCACCTTCTAACTTACTGTTTATAATAACGATATATATATATATATAATATATATATATATATATATGCTAGGGATTGTAATTTTCTTATTTTTTTCCTTTAATTAAGAGGGAAAAATTATAATTTTAGAAATAAATACTACAAGAATAATGCAAAAAAACTCCAACAATTTAATCCAAATTCTTAGTCCTTTTGAAATAAATAGTTGTTGTAAAGTTACGTTGTAATAGTACTCTACTACTTATTTGCATTGCTTGCAAGTGTATTTAAATATATCTGGGGATAAAATAAATATGTTTTACTATAAAATTACTTAAATTTCAATATACTGTTCAATTTTATATTTCCTCAGAAGTACTCTATCTCATAAAATTAGGTATATGTCTAACATTTTCTCGGTCAAATTTGCGTTTCCACTTATATAAAACATTTTAAACTCCGTTTCTTCATAGGGTATTTGTTTGTTTTTTTTGTTTTTTTTTACATTTTGTACAGAAAAAAAGTAAGATTTTAACCACAGAAAGAGCATAAAAATCGCTATTGCTGAATCTTTTGAAAAATTTTTGGTAAATATGTTTTAAGAAGATAAGATATTTGTTTTTCTTAAATTTATATTATATATATTTATCTATTCCTACTTTGTATTTTTGTTTTTACTGAAGAAAATCCTAGTTGTAAGCAATACTTATCTGATGGACAATGCGTAAACTAATTATATTATAATTACGGGAAAAATTTTACAACCATGGAAAATTGTATCTAAATCGTAATAGAGGAATAAAATTAAATTAATATTTAAATTTCCAACAGTTCATATAATAATAAATATTATATATATATATATATATATATATATATATATATATATATATATATATATATATATATATATATATATATATATATATATATATATATATATATAATATGATTTGTGTATATCTGCGCAATATACAATGCATAAAAAGTATTTATAAGAAATTGGATTTAAATAAAATATACAATGTCCATTTCTCTTCGATTTAATCGTACGTTTTTTTTCAACGTTAAAAAAATGTATCCTTTGATATTAATTACATATAGTCGCCTCGGAAGCTACGAGATAACGCAATCAAGCTTGTAAGCTCAAAGTTGCGGGTTCGATCCTGCCTAGATTCGATAGATTTTCTAGATGCGAAAATCGTAGGCACGCATGCCATTTGATTATTGGGCATGTAAAAGATATTAATTGAATTTCAGTTTGACTCTGATACTGTCGGCAAAATTAAATCAAGGCAGTATTTGGCATCCGACGAGAGTTTAATTGAATAAAATTCAAATGTCTAAATTTTGTAGCGGAAGCCACCACTAGATGTTGCCACCAATGAAATGGCTTGTTTGCAAATGGCTTGGCTGATATAATGCAGCCCCTTTGAAACAAACAAACGTTTTAATTACATATTGATGTTTATTTTTTTCCTGGCGGTTTAAAGTTTATAAAAGCATAAGTCAATTGGAATTAATAAGATGTATTTTAAGATTTAATGGCAATCATTTTAAATGTTTTAAGTTTGAGTAAAAGGTATAGCATTTGAGTAAAAGGTATATCAATTTCAGCATATTTATAAAAGTAAAGAAAAAAAAATCCTCCCGTTTTTTCTGGCAAAAATCCTTTGCTTCTCAAATGAATGCTACTTCTGAGTTTTTTAAAATACATAATAAGTTGAACTGGTCCTGGATTCCGTATCTTCTGGCAAAAGTCATTTGCTTTTAAAATCTTCACTCAAATGAATGCTACTCCTGAGTTTTAATTAATAAATACATAATGAGTTGAAATGGCCCTGGATTCCTTTTCAGAAACCCCATGAACGTATTACCAATGCAATACTCAACCATATCTATATCTGAGAGTTTTTTTTTTTCAGAACTTACCTTCCCTTATATTTAGTTTACTTGCGGGAACATTAAAAAAAACAAACAATGCCTGACAATAAGTGACATACAGTATTCAAACTTTCTTAATATTGAAACACTACATTAGAATGTCTTTTTTTCTCTACCTGTTGAATACATCTGGTCAATGATTGAAAAACGAATGACCTAGCATGCAGCATTTGCTGCTACACTCGGTCAATTTTGACATTATATAGCGCCAGTATGGTCTGTTATGTCCCAAAAAGTTATTCAAAATTATTTTGTTCAATTCCAAGCATACAGTAGCGGCTATTTCTAACCTGGGTTGCAAGACTCAAGACTGATTTCACCAATGTCTTCATTTCACAAAAGAGACTGTTTTCTCCGTTTCATTTTTGTATTGTTTGTAATTTTGGATTGGTTTTATTTTAGCATATTATATATATATATAATCTTCCTCGATTCTATTATAAATAAATAAATAAAAAGAGCTGAAAATGCAGAAGGAGTTAAAATTGTGGAATATTTTTTCTTGGAATAAAATTTAAAATATAGCAATCAGATGTTGTTTTAGGAAAATGTAAATGGTACATAAAATCGTTACACTGGTTTAAGAGAAATCCATACACTCACACACACACATCTTGCTAAAAGTATTTATATATTTTTTGTAATATATAAAACCTTTTCTTATGCAACTTATTTAATAAAATCGTTTGGAAAATTTCGAAATAACTTTTTAAATCACACCGGAGAACACATATGCATAATAGGCTTTGTATTTAATATTTTCTAAGCGAAATGCCGTTCCAAAAAGTTACACAGGAAAAGAATCATACGATATCTATGTTATTAAATTAAAATGTTATGTAAAATATTATGCTTTGTAGAATCTGATTACAAATTCCTTTAAAAACATATTCCTTCAGGTTCAATGGAAGCTTTTGATCAACTGGATTCTAACAAACTGTTTATTTTCACATTTATCAAAAAAATTTTTTCTTCTATATTATATCTTTTGACAGCCTGCAACAAATATCATTTATCATTAACATTTTTTCCTGATCATTAATTCCCCAAAGCTTAATGGTCTTTTTTAACCTGTTTGGAAACCATTAACACTACCTAATGGGAAATAATAAGACATCGGTCATCATTAAGTGCACTTGGGTTCAATTTGATAAAGTAATTCAACGTAGAAAAATACTTCAAATAATAAGAACAAAAATCTTAAAATTCTTATGTTCTAAATGATTACTTAATTCACGTACAAAATTTTGTTCTTATTATATTTAGTTTGAATTTATTCATTCTCTCTCTTATCCTTCGGAATTTTATCAGAATACAGCAGCAATAATGGTATAAATAAGCACACATTAGATAGAGGGTAAAACTGAATATTTTTTTAAAGTTAATATATATAAATGTGTAAATCTCAGCTTTATATATATATATATATTAAAATTAGAAAAGAAGAAAATCTGTTTCTGAAATTTTAAAATAAGCATAAGAAACAAATGTATGGAGGAAATGATAAACAAATAGAGTTGGACCTCTATATAACGAAGTCGCTAAATCCCGGATAAACGTTCGTTAATATGCTATATAAACCACATAAAACAAATTTTAAATTAATAAAGAGTATATATCAAACAAACTACTTATTCACACCTTTTTTTAAAATTAATGTATGTTTATTTTATATATTTAATCCATCAAAAAAAAAAAAAAGAAAGAAAAGAAAAACTGCAAGGAAAGCAAGAAAAAAAGAATGTCGAAGAATACACTGTATTTTCAATACTAAGAAAATAATTTTATATTAAAATTAATGAATGTTAAGGACATTTTCTAATTTAAATGATACAAGTAATATTAAGCATACATTATTTTTTAACTAGAACACGGGGGCACGGTACAACTCCACTGAATTTGAAAGGGGATATCAAAGCTGTTTCTTGTGAACTGGACAATGGGGGTTTGAAGATGGATGAAACGTCCAGAACTTTATTGCTCTCGGCAAGTTAGGATCTAATAAAACTAATTCACAAGATTTATGACCACCATAAAATGTGTTCAAGAGAGAATAACTTGAAATGTTCAGAAACATTTTCGAAGTAGGGAAAAAAAATTTAATAACAGAATAAAAAGTTCGTTATATAGAAAATGCACTTCTCTATAGAGGTTTACGATGAAATCGTGAAAGTTCAAGGTTCCAGGATAAAGTTCGCTCTATTGAAATATTTGCAATATAGAGGTTGCTATATAAAGGTTCGACTGCACATTGGTATTATAATAAATCGGGAAACATAGGTAACTTAAATCAATCAAATTAATGACAATATATTGTTAGTTACTTAAAAATTCATCTTACCTAAACATTTTAATGTTTAACACATTTGAATCCTTAAAAATAAATCTAAAATTATTAATCCGCCAATAATTCACACATAAAAACTGATAATTAAATTTCTAAATTATATAGGGTATTTATAATAAAATTTAGTGTTAGAGTATCTATATGTAGCTAAGAAAACTAAGAAAAGTTATCAGTTTATACAAAAGTATTTTAGGATTATGGGGAAGACGTTTAATACGCTCACGTAAATATACAAGCCAAACGACTTATCACCTCATCTAATATTTGATGTTTCCCCTTTTGCCTTGCATGGAGTATTAACTCGTCGTAGTACTGTTGTAATAAACTTTTGACATATCTCAGAGGGATTTCAAACCATACTTATGACGTGGTATTTATAGTTCTTTTACATTTATTAAAAGGTTATTGAATTCTCTTAAATGTCTTTTGATCTCATCCCACATATTTTCAATTACACAAACATCTATACTTTTTTATGGTTATTTCACATGATAAAATACACCATGGTTGTGGTTAAACCAGCTCTGTAAAATGGATAATAGTACTGTCGTCCTGATGTATTCCATCGTAAGGTGGAAATTGATCTTCCGATAATAGTTTAACAACGTTTTCTAGATGAGAGAAAGTACCCATTTCCGGTTCTGTCACCCTTTATAATGATAAGAGGGCCTATCCAATTCCAACCGCATACTCGCCAGATCATTAATCCATTACTCCAACGAGCATGACTGGTTGTATGCAGTCTAAATGAAGAGCTTCATGTTGTTCCACAAGAATTCTTTATCTGAAAATATTTGCAAAAAGTGTAAAATGTCGGTCGTCGTCAGTCCATACAACTTTTCCCCACATTTCTGCATCTCACATTTTGTATGCATTCTTTAGCCCAAGCATAACAATTATAGCTGAAAAATAGGGTTTTGATGTTGGTCCTCGACTATTAATCCCAAGAAATTGAAGTTTTCTTTGTACTGTTTTGTCTCAGATGCTTGTTTGCAAGTTTAAATTGAACTTTTTAAAAATTTGTAGAGTCATCTGCTTTCCCTATTTATCTTCACAATTCCCTTCAATTTCCTCTAATCACGTTTTGACATTTCTTTTGGTCTATGCTTCTAGAAGATAAAAAATTGTGCTACCAATTGTGCAAAAATTGTGTTAAACATGCTTTATATCCTTATTACGGTTCTTTTGGATATTCTAACTTGTTTTTAAATTGTAGATAATTCTACGCCATTTTATCACATAGAAACAATCTGTGATATTTTAAACTCCCTAACAGCTCTTGTTGATAGTATCATTAAACAAAAACAATTAGATTTCTTAAAATTAAACAACATTAAAAAATAGCGTCGAATAGTTAATGGATATGCTGAATACCTGAAAATTTAGGAAGGATAAAAAAATTAGTGGAATATGACAAGTCATTCGACCCCTATGACTATCAACTACTTTACAAAAATCAGAATTATTGATTGGGTGTAGTGACATCTCATATAATTCATAAAAATACATTTAAAGCATATTGAGTGCAGGAAGCTTACTTGGGAAGACTCACTTAATTTACTGAATATTGTGTACTTTTAATCCTTTCTACAGCTTATTTTGATACATTTAGTGATTTTTACCTACACAACATTCAAAGAAACATGGGGAATCAAAAGCAAAAATTCTTACCAGGAAATGTATTGTCACAATACCATCTACTGACCACTAATTGATAGAGAAAAAAAATTGTTAATTACTGAGGGGTGTCTCTGTTTCCATAGAAACTTGAATATAATGTCTAATGTCAACTGGATAACCACGCATATAAAAAAAGGGCATGACATGAGCTGGCCGTGATTCGCTGCCTTTCAGTATTATGTCCACGTTTTCTCACAAATTCAGCTTTAAAGATCATTCTTTTCATTAGAAAAATAAATGGAAAAGAGGATCCCTATATTTAAGAACTGTATTAAATGTAAAAAAAGGTCAATTAAATTTATCTTCATTGCTAAATTAAAAATAAATATATTTGTGATAATTATTTGTACGTTGAGCGATAGATCAGGATTTAATTTCTTGACTTTAATTTTTCCCTTTCTCTCATTTCCCAAGCTTCACATTTAAAACAGAAACGTTGCAGCAATTTCTATCAAATTTCCAAACCATTTTTTAAAAATTTTAATTCAGTTGTTTTCATGGAATATATGTATACAAGAAGTCCAAAAAATAGCGCCCAAACTATGTACAGCCACATTCCTCGTTCGAAGTATTTAAAAATTGCACAAGGAATTGTATGTGTATGACCTATAGTGTACGAGAAAAATACGAACAAAAAAGCATTAGGTCATAGCCATATTGGACGCATCAACTGCAGAATTTTACAATAATTATAAATACAAATATTCAAAGTGTCTTCCATGAATATCGAGGCAGGTTTGATGAATAAGTGCACATTTTTTAGCAATGCGGTGCCCACCGAAGCACAAGCAACATACTGAAAAGCAACTAATTCCGTTTGTGAAGTCAATACGTTTCCCAACATAAATTCCAGAAAATGATCTCATAGGAGAAAAAAGACCTTGATAAGACATGTGGTGGTCAAGGTGGTCATGGAACTGAAACTCAATTTCTAATCTAATGACCAATGTATGCCATATCCAGCCAATTATGCACAGGAGCACAACTTTCAGGGAAGAAGTTTCACCTTATTGTTGATTAAAGTGAAATTGCTGACCCCATTGATGTTCCCTACGACATTAAGTTCTAAGGTGTTACATTGTGTCTGTATATGTGTTGTGCTAATGTTGAATTTTAAAAAGGGCACTTTATTCATGATATGTTAGGTTTTCTCATTAAATCTGTTAATCCCAATTTATTTATTTTGTTCAAATTCGTGAAAAAATATATTTTCTAAACCTAAGCAAACTACATACAACAAAATTTGAAAAAAAAATATATATTTTATATAAGAAACCTGACTCGTCCTCTAAATAGCATACTGGGATAAATGGGATAACATTTGCTCCTACATGTTTTAGTGTCCTCTTCAATGATTAAAATCTATTTCCGAGTACAAAATTTTATTTTATTTGAATAATACTTTCTTATTTGGAACATGTTTCCCTTTTCAGTTGAATTGTACTCTAACTTTGGTGGAAAGAGATTCAAAGGAGTCCTGACAAAGTTTTTTGTCACATTTGCTCTAGTATGTGTTTGGTTTTCCTTTGCAGCCCTTTCTTTGCCAACGACGTCTATTTTCTTGCTTTAGTATAAATGACCAACACTATCTTTACGAATGTCTTCCTTTGCATAAGAAGATACAGTCGAGATTCTAAAACTACCTCCGTTTTTATCACAGTTGTTTTTAGATAGGCTGATGTGTTACAGCTCTTCGAAACTCTTTCAAATTTAGCGCTTCATCTTTGTTGAGAGTGTTGTAAATTATCCAAGCGTTTACCATAGTCATATCCAGTGAACGTATAAAAAATAGCCAGTACCGTTCTTTTCCACGAATTTTAATCGAATGAAGTCGAGCTAACCAGTCGTGGTAAACCACACCAACCATGTGTTTGTTGTAAGAATTTATCCAATTTGGCGTTTTCCCGTTAATTTTACTTTTGTGTCCTATTACTCACATCTTCACATCAAAGAATATTGCTGAAATTTCTAGCAACAGTAACAGTACTATTTTCATTTCATCGCATGAAGAAAATCTTGGAGGTCTCGTCAAATGCAAGTCAGACATACATATTTCTTTGTTCCCATAGACTTAGATTCTTCTAAAGGATACTCGTGGTTTATCCTAGTTTCTCGTACGATTCCTGTGGCTCGAAAACCCTGTTCTCCAAGACTTTCCAAATAATCTATGGTAGTAAAAAATTTATCAAAATATAAAGTGTAACTTCAAGGGTTCACACATTTCTCCGTTAGTTTCATCACAACCGGAGTACCAATAGGAGTACCATTTCTTGTGTCAGTTTTTTCACCGCAATAGAGAGAAAAATTGTAGCCATATACCTCGCTTCCTCAGATATCCCAAAGTTTATATTTAAAATGTTTTGGCTTGCCTAGGATAAACTGTTTCACTTTATTCCTACCATAATACATGATGATAATTCCATCATTGCTTATATTTGAAGAGAAGTGTCCAAATTTCATAAAATTATTACTGAGTATGGCAAACAAAGCCTTCACTTCGTAGAATCGATCCTGGGCATGCTGGTAATTATCCTCAATGCGTAAATAAGATTTCAACTTTTGAAAGCGGTTTCTTGACATGGCATTTTTCACAAGGGTAAAGTCAAGATCTTCTGCATCTGACCAATAATCATGTTCACAGGTATTTTAATGATGACCAGTTAGAAGCAAAATTCCTATAAAAACACGTATTTCGTCAGCAGTGGTCAAGAAAATGTATTCGTTTCTTACATCTGCTGCATATCGCATAGTTTCCTTAACAATGAGATCGTAAGCGTCACCGGAATAAAACTACTCAAAAAGCTCTGTGGGAATTTTATCTTTCAATGTAGTTCCATTTGCTTGAGCAAGTCACTTGCAGTTTATTCACAAACACAAGCTGTGTTCCCCTTTTGTATAATGCTGTGATTTTTTTTATTCAAAATGACTGGCGTCTTGTAATTTCTTCGCTTTTTGTTGTCGAACAAACTATAGCTTGTGGATGGATCAGGTTGTGGAAACTATCTCCAGTTCTAACCTACGGACACCCAGGAACATCGTTTACAATAATCTCACCAGTATTTACTTCATTCTCATTACCTTCATCTTTGTCAGTTAGTTCACTGGCATGAGGTGTTAACACAGCAATTTCATCATCGCTCTCATCTGAATCTAAGCTATTCAAAATTCCAATGCTCCATATAACTTTAGAAACATTTGTACTGACATAAATAAGAAGCGGTGAAACACTAGAAGAGAAATTATTATATTTTTACTCTTTGTTATAAACAGAGAAAGAGTGCGTCAATTGCATGCGTATCGTCCCAATGTCCAATTTAGAGGATAGTTAAATATATATATATATAAATTTGCTAAAACTTACCTAAGAACAATATCGCTATAATTAACCACCGAGATCATAACAAAAAAGTACTATCACATGAACAATGGCTTGCTAAGTGTCCACAGTACACTGAAAAAGAATTCTGCAACCCCAAGGAGATGATACAAACTGCGCTTAAAATACGATGACTAAGCAAAATTTCCAGAGAAAGGGAAGAGACGCATAACTCACGCTAGAAGAATCAAAGACATATACCTACATGTTCCAACAGTCAAAATATTTGCTACATACAAATAATGATTTCCACATGATATTTTTCAGCTGTGTTCTAAATAGGACAGCGGGATAAGATTTGTTAAAGAGAATACTAATTTAGCATGAGAAAAATTAGAAAAAGTAGGAAACAACTCTATTGTTTCATTAGCAAGGTGATACTTAATATAACAGCAGTTTTTTTATTATTATTACTATTCATAATGTGAAAAAAAACCTTTATCGAAACGAAAATAATATTAAATTCATGTAGACAAAGTGAATTGTTATCTAATACAGGAAATTGTATAATGCTCTGATTTGAATAAATATATTACAATAGTTTATATGCAGCGTAAGAAAGGATGAGCGCAATATCTTTACTAATGAATCGAAGCATTTCAACTGAAGCAAATGTTCGCTGGTATTTAAAAGAATAAAATTGGTTAAGTATTAACATTAATAAAAAAATTTCTGCTTACCAAGCATTTGTTGTAGAAATAGTTTACTACTTTAAGGTATCCGACTACGTTCGGAATCGGGATTTTAAAAAGGCGCATAAATGGATAACTTTCATAGTATTTAGTATCACTTAGATTAGACTACATGTATAAAATTAATTTAAGGACAATTTGACCAAAAAAATTATTTAAATACAGTATTTCGGCAAAAAATTAACTTAGTATAACCTTTTTGCAAAATATTCTCCTTTTGTGAAAAATGCTTCTATTATATAATAATATTTTGCCTGTATATAGTTCAGACCTCTGTTCAAAGGCCCAAGTATAATTTTTGAAAAATTTACATTATTTTCAGAGTTGCAACCATTTAAACTAACTATCGGCGTTTTTTTCTTAAAATTGCTCCCCTCTGTTATAGTAAAACATGGGTAAACCCATTTCTAAGTTATATATTTCAAAAATTCTAGTTGAGCCTCTGTACAGAGGTTTGAGATATATACATGCAAAATATTATCATAATAGAAACATTTTTCACAAAAGGAGAATATTTTGAAAATGGGTCATCCTATGTTCATTTTTTGTCAAAATATTGTACTTAAATAATTTTTATTGTAATACTATTCTTAAAACAATTTTATATACATTTTCTAAATCTAAGTGACACTAAATATCATAAATATTATCCATTTGTACGCTTTTGCAAAATCACGGTTCCGAACGTAGTCGGAGACCTTAAGCACAGAATAGGTTAAATTTCCAGCAGTTTTCTAATTATAAGTTAAATATCCTAATTGCTTTTTTAAGTAACTTACTATTTAACTTATATTAACTTACCTTATATTTTTTGTACATATAGATTATATGGAATCAATAAAGCTTACTTTAAAGCTGAAGCAATCCATCCGTAATGATTTCATGTGTTTAAAATTTTAATACTTTGAATGCGTTCTATGTATCCTGTCGACTGCTTTTGTCCTCAAACTGTAACTGATCTGGATACATTAAAGTACAAGAAAAAACTACTAAAATTAAATATTAATAACAAATATGTAAATAAAAGCAAATGGATAAATTTAAGTATGGGAATAAAATTCCTTAGAGTTAACGTAAATTCACAAATTCAAAATAAAAGGTATAAGGAAGCATTCATTAAATAAAGTTTAAATATAAAGGAAGAAAATCATTATACTTAATCTAAAATGATATTCAAACAATTTCAGTACTCCTGGATATCTTAAAGATAATTCTCTTGTTTGTGAATTCTTTTGGTTTCAAGTTTGGTTTGTTACTTTAGCAGTAATAATAACTCTTTGAAAAGGGTTAAAATTTAAATGATAATTTTAAAATGAAGCATGTGTTTTAGGGAAGTAAGTTATCTCTATATTGAATGCTATAAAACTGATAGAAGTCAATATATACTGACCAGAAACTATAAAACATAAGGACCCAACATTTTCTCAGTTACCTGTATATTGACTACTATAAAACTGATAGAAATTAGTATATTCGGATAAGAAACTATTAAACATAAAGACTCAACATTTTCTCTATATATTATACTAATTGACATTTATTATATATATTAATCAGTTTTTTCAAAAACAAACTTTTACTGAGCGTCACTATGAACTAATCTAAAAGTTTCATTTTATGTTACAATATATGCGCTATGGCTGAATATTTTTGGGAATATCTCAAAAAACTCACTTCATTATGTATATTTGCATATCATTAATGTGCAGTAAATATTTTAAATAATTCATCCAGTAGATACTGAGAAAAAGTTACGCGCAATTTTAAAAACAAAATTTTGAGGAAATAGCATTTTTAATATAAAATGTCACTTTATTTTAAACGATTTACTAATTGTTGGCATGTTGAAATAATCAGTAATAATAACTGATTAAAACTAAGTTTCAAATCGCATAAAGTTCTTAAAAGGAAGCCTTTTGCTCAAAAAGAAGGTAAATAAATTAAGTTATAAAAAAGTTACTCTACAGTTAAATGTGTATAATAAGTTAAAAGATGCAGGTGTTTCAAAACTGCATCCCAGTTTTAAAGGGTCATTGTTTACCTTTTTATTTGTCTAAATGGGCATGGCACGTCAGCTACTAATTTTTTAAAAGTCCTTTTGACATACTTTTAATTCATAAAATGGCAAATATATTATATCACTGGAAGGGCCATGAATTGGAAAGTTTAAAAATATCAGATATCCAAAATTGATTCTCCGAAGATGTTTGGGTATTGAATCGACTTAATCGAAACCGCTGTGTTTGCGTCTCCAGATTGCGATTCCTGGCCTCGCGGCACATACTTCTGTGAAAAGCATTTTAAAATAGTGTCAAAAACATCGATATATACGTACAAATCCAGGTGAGGAACTACACTATCCTCGAAAAATGAAATTGCAATCCAGTCTAATATGTCTAATTTAAAATGAATGAGACTAGGAAAAAGAAAATTGGAGATAAAGCGAGCTAACCAGATTTTTAATGAATGATACTCATCGATTTGAGTTCATTTAACACAAACATACTTTAAAATAAATAAATTAATAAAAAAAAAATAATAAAAATAATAAAAACACTGTAGAAAGAAAAAAACTCATTAATTATTAGAGGAAGAAAAAAATCACAGGCTTATAAGGAAAGATGTCTTAGGACCATTAGAAAAATGTCTTATTATAGAAATATGTCCACTCTTAAATACAATATTGCTACAATCAACCCTTTTTTTATCATTTAAGCTATTGGATATTGAAAAGGGAATCAAAGCTCAAATATGCAGTAACCCTATTTTTAGCTCATCTAAAGACCTTGGAGTTGGACTTAAGATACCAAAGTAGCCTTAATTATGTTCTATCGGATTTAGGTATGGTGATATACCTGGTCATCTCTTTATTTCCAAACTATGATGCTGATGAGAATCCTTAACAAACACAGTTCGGTGATTTTTTGCATTACCATCCATCAAAATGAATTCATTACAAGTAGCATTGGTTTATGGATGAATATATAAACCAAGGATCTCACTCCAGTCAAGATTCCTCAATGGATCACATGCAGATCAATGTAACAATCGAGAAACACTTCTCGAACTCTGTCCTTCAACGTTGTTTGATTGGTTGTATATAGTGAGTTGCTCCTTTTAGATCAGTAGGCATCCTGGGTCACTTTTGTCCTTCCTATTTTGAACTCTTCTGTGCAGAGTAAAAAGTGTTCTGTTGTCTGGTCTAAGAAACATTTGCCCTAGCTCAACATAAATAAGCACATCTCTGACGATGACTTGGTAGAACACACGTAACTATTTGTTTTGCAGAGTGAAAGTGTGTATTGTGAAGATGTTTTTGCAACACTGTTGCGAACATTCTTGTTCCTGATACAACAAAATCATCTGCAACGAGCTGATGCAAATAGCTAGAAAACAGTGTCCCGCAAGTGTCAGGAAGCACTCGGAATTGAACGGGAACACGTGTTCTAGATATACATAGTCATTCAAATCCAACTGATCCTATAATCGTTGGGTCACACCAAGAGTCATTTTGAGACGTTTCAGCAACATCACACACAGAGTTTGTAACAAGCCTTAATACATCCATTCTAACGTCTGGAACCTAAATGAATGGAGTGAATATTTTATCCATGATATTTCTAGACTCTCTTTGATATTAGCAACATGATTACCTACAACTATTAAAGATCAGCTATCATACACATAAAGTACACATTAAGCTACGTATGTTCGATTTTTGGCATGTTTTATCCAATGTCTACTTAAAAGTTCGTTCCATTAAAATAAAAATATGTCTATCATTTTCTTTTCATATA
>BMAV01001211.1:22316-34597 GCA_019973955.1 Trichonephila inaurata madagascariensis
AAATCCTCTGAAATAAGTAAATCCTTCGCAAACACTGTCAAGGTCCTCTTTTTGCATTCCAAAGCCTTTGGAATAATTTTATGCATAGCAGTGCTTAGAGAAGAGCTTGTTTCTGAAAGACCTATATACGTTAGGAGCAATTAATGCCTTGGCTGTGAGTGAGACGTTTATATACACTGGTCTTTTAAGAGGTTAAAGTCGTATTGTAGCTTTAAATTCAAATAATAGTGTTATTGAATTCAATGCATTGTTATTGCCTGAAGAGGGGGGGGCACGATGAAAACTTTAAATGAATATTGAGTCGTATATATTGAAAGTTTGAGAAGCACTCAGTTAGATGACTGAGTTAGAAGCTTGGTATATGCCTGGAGAATGCTTTTTGAAATAATGCATTGCGCCTACAGTAAAGTGTGATGGTATGGAATTAATGTTTTTGGATGTTTCTCATTGTATGAACTGAGACCATGGATCCATATTCATAATATGCTAATCTCGGACTCCTACTCCATAACTGTAGGCAACAATCGGTTTCCTAAGCAGTTGCAATTTTACTAGTTGGATGATTGTTACTTCCAGGATGACGACACAGCTCGTTATGTTATAAGATCCAACATGGATTTGTATGATGACAGTTGGGTAAACCGACTGGATTGTGTGTGTGTGGCCTGCACAGACTTCAATCTTATAGAAAACATTTGGGTAGAGTTGGATCGTGAATTAAGGGGTGCAGCAACAGTTTAAAGTTCGTGAAAAAACTTACATGCCTTCTCCATGCCGAGTTGAAGAAAATACCACTGTCCATCTTTCATTAGCATGTGGAAAGTATGACACGGAAGGTTAAAGCTGTAAATGCTTCAGGTGGAGGACTCTACCAATTATTAATAATGAATAAGTTTTGTTTGTCGCTTATCACAGGTGTCCAATTACTTATTGATAGGCAGTGTATATACTGGATGCGTTTTGAGATTGCTACAGTGTAATATGATGGGTCAAGGATAAATTCATTCTTTTTGTAAATGAGATTAAACTTTTACATGAGCTCATTGAAAAATCTTATGAATTAAGAGATGAATGAACAAATGTGTTGTTTCAAATAATTTATCCAATGCAGATATATCTAACGATCCGGGAGATATTTTGGAATTAGAATAGTAAAAGTTCATTGTCTGAGATAGTTGTTATGCAATTTCTAGACATTATGAATATTTATAAAAATTTCATAGAAAAAAGTGTGTGTGTTCTTTTGTACGCACGTAAGAAGTTATACCTCTTTGGCGTAACAAGATTAAAATCTTTCTAAAAATCTTTAGCAGGGCAAGCTGGACCAAGGACGAAAGGTGGTCATTAGCAGGGTTAAACGATACCAACCTTCAGTCAATCGGACTAGCCAAACCTGAGATAATGACGATTTAAATAAATTTAAACACCCCCGCAAGGAGACAATAGGACCAATAACATCATGGGGGGATATCTAACTGTATCTGAAGATGAAGTGAATCTAATGTGACACCTGAGACCACATATTGAATGTCTCGGCAGGAAGAATCCTTTCTGAGAAAATTAAGACATCCGCCTGAAGACCACCCGAGTTATGGTCATTTTAAAATAATTAAAACATTTGAAACAATTAAATAAAATAGAAGCAGGGCACCCATCAACTCGAACCTGGGACTGGTTGTAAGCAAACATAAGAGGAATCCATTAGAACTGGTCAGGAGTCTGTAGTTGCAAAAGGGGTGGTGCTAGCTCGGGAAAGGTAAATGAAACTAACACTCACCGGGAGGATAACTGTGACGTAATTGGTCACGTGCATCCCAAAATTTACAGTGTAGTAGGTGATTCTAAAGTTTCATCCTTCCATCTCTGTAATATCGTTACGTTATCAAAATATAGAACGCATAAAAATAACATGGGGATTTTAATTTGAGTGATAACGACTCTCCCCCCCTAAGCCCACTATCTACACACGAATTATAACAGATGAAAAAGCTCAACGAGGAGAATCTATGGTCTGAGTTTCATTAATGAATCTCAAAAATCCTCGGAGCTATGCGGGATTTAAAAAAAATTATAACTAATTTTAAAATGTTAAATATGGGTAAAGAAATGGGGCTATGGTCCTGAAAAAATATATCTAGGATGCTTATATGGAGAAAATTCAAATCCAGGAGGTGATGTCGACCAAGGTGGTATAGGATTCCAGTTATTTCTGGAGAAGCCCTGTAGGAGAGAGGTGGCCAATTTTACGTAAAGCTCGCGCTAATACGAAAATATGGTGTTAACCTCCAAAAGTCAAGTTCAAAGCTTAATTCCTTAATGGGGTGAAATTTTTCCAGTCCCCATAGGATTAACACGCGGGCATGATATTTTAGTGCTTAAGCCCTTCTCATGTCTACACAATGGGAATGAAGTAGATGACTGGGTGGGTCTCGACGAGTGTAACAGTTGGTTCAAAACTCAAGTCCGAGACTCGAACAGGAGCCAAGATATTGCAAATTTAAACAAATTTAAAAAGTTTAAAACAATGAAAAACTAAGAAATATCCCTATGAGCATGAAATTATAATAACTGGAAGAGCAGATAGAGAGAGATCGAATGAGCCAAATCCGAATTGACTGTCAGGCTCGGGTGCCGTGATATTGGCCAAAAAGCTGTAGAGGGGGATGCATCCCAACAAATATGGTTTATAAGAATAGTTATTATGATCCCCCCAAAAAATATCAGTTCCATAGCACATTAAAAGTGCCCTGTTAAAGTATTAGACAACGGTATGCGCGCGCATCGTAAAAATTTACCCTCATCCTTTTTCTCTAAAGCAAAAAAATAAGTATAACTTCAAAAATAAATATATGAATACAAATGTTCTTATAATTTGTTTCAACGAAATAAATGTTATTATATTCATCGCAATGCATTCGTAGTATAAATACATCTATAATTATATACTTGCAATTGTTATTTAAATAGGTAAACTAATATTTACTCTTATGTTTTATGTACATGAAACACAGTTTAAAGATTAGTTTACTCTTCTTTTTTTATTTTCTTAATTTCCTTTAAGTACGTTTGGTTTAATACCAAAAAGTGTTCAAATAAATGCATGAGAGAAGCTCCGTAGGTGAAAAACAATCTTTCACTACTAGTAGTAACGTCACAAATCAGCGCAGAGCAAAAGTTCGCAGACACGGGGGTATGGCTCAGTGGTAGAGCATTCGACTGCAGATCGGGAGGTCCCCGGTACAAATCCGGGTGCCCCCTTCTTCAGGGGAGTGAAGAGAAATATTTTATGAGAAATGCGAACTCGGGAATGATCTGTCCCGTTCTGCATATTTCTAATCAAATCATTTTCGTATCCTTTCCTACGGAACGCACAGCAGAGGTTACTTGACGCGGGGGTATACCTCAGTTTTAGAGCTTTCGACTGCAGATCGAGAGGTCCCTGGTTCAAATCCGGGTGTCCTCTTCTTGAGGGAAGTGAAGAGAATTTTTTTTTGAGGATTTCGAAGGCGGCAGTGATCTCTTCCGTTCTGTTTATTTCTAGACGAAGCATTCTCGTATCCGTTCCTATGGAACGCAAAGCAAAGTTTCACTGACGCGAGTGTAGAGCTTATTGGTAAGGCATTCGACTGCAGATCGAGAAGTCTTCGGTTCAAACCCGCGAGTCCCTTTCTTCAGGGATTTGAAGAGAAATATTTTCCTAAGAATTTCGAAGGCGGGAATGATCTCTCTTGTTCTGCATATTTCTGGACAAAGCATTTTCGCATCCATGACAGTTTTACGTCACATCCGTGACGGTGTGCACACGCATCGTATAAAAAGTTACCCTCATCCTATTTCGCTAACACTGAAAAAGAAGTATAACTTCAAAAATGGCTTTTCTTTTTGCAGTACGTGTGTGTGTGTGTGCTCGCTGTGTAATACACAATATGAAGGAAATTAGGAATGTGAATTATGCTTAAACTGTATGTTGAAACAATTCATTTGTTATGTAGTTTACTGGTGGCCCATGTTGGCAAGTGTTAAATATAAACAGGAATACACACATAGTTTGTTTCGAGCGTGGTTACATCAATTGATGGAACTGCTTGGAATAATAGAATTTTAGTGATACATTTTAAGATTTTATGCTTGGCAGTTATTTATTGAAGAACAGACTAATTGTTGTCAGTTATTTTTGAAAAGTTAAGCTATTTACTTCTCTTCAATTTTCATTCCTTACGTGATCTAATTGACTTTGTACCTGTACATGAGAAAAGTATGTTTATCCCCTTTGCATCGTCATGAAAAAGCTTTACAAGAAAAGGAAAACTAAAGTACGAGTCATCTTATTAGATGGTTGAAAAATATAAGAAATAAAACTGATTTATTACTAATATATAATAATTTACCAAATTTTAAAAATTTTAGAAAAAAAATATCACAATTACAAAATGTTCAGTGACAACTGTTTGCTAAATATTTAGTGCTCTTTGCTAAACAAAGAACCAAACACATTCATTTCCATAACAGCAATCTATGGTTTTGAGTTAAAACTCTTTGTCATAATAATACTAGGATCATCACAACATGCATTATTTCTAAGCATTCCACAGCAGAATCATCATCCAACCTCAAACAATTGGTTGATAACTTTCTTACCTTTAAAGTACTCACATTTTGCATTTTTCTTAAGTGGATAAATGAAAAGATCTCGCCGAGGGGTACCTGTGGTTTAAATCTCGAAGCAGATACTCAAACACATTTAAAGGTAATACAGGTTTAAAGAAGTTTTAAAAAGTTCAAATCGTTGAAATAAAGTGCAAGGGATAACCTTATGAGCAAGAAATTTAATTAGAATGTACAATGGAGTCAGAGGGATCGAATGATCCAGGTCCGAGCGGAGTAAGAGGTTCAGGTGTCGAGCTATTGGCAAATTGCTGTCAAGGGGGGGAAGGCCCCTGGGGGGTAATCAAGTCCTAGTACTTCCTAAAAAAACAGTTAGTACTATCGATCCTCCAATTATTAAACTCATATCATCAAAAAGATGGCACCATAGGCATTTCAGTCGTTGGAAGGTATCCTAAATGTAATGCAACAGAAATTTTGACATTCATCTTGAAAATTGCTTCATATTGACACCTGCTGAGTGTACAGTTCCGATGCACTGTAGCTCCCGATATTCATTCGTTGAACAGCAAATTTTAATCATTTGTATATACTTCATTTTAACTCATAAAAACGTAAAATGTATAAAAAAACTTAAAGAAATAAGTAAATTATTTTTAACTAAATTTTTATTATCTTTCTTTGTGTATATAAAAATGCAAAATGAGTGTAAAAATGAGATTCATTAATTATTTATGAACAAATATGCACAGACTGAAATTGGTCTAAAATCACATTGCAATCTCTTCTTCAAAAGAACCATTTCGCTATCATTACATTAAAAGGTCGTTTCAGCAATAATCAATCTACTTTTAAAACTCAAAGATATATAAGAAGAACCATTGGTTGTTTGAATCCAGGGGAAGAATGATTGAAATTCGCTGCGTTCCCTTTCATTCTGATGTGGAAGTACATAATAATAAGGCGACGCTATGGATTTTAAAACTTCGAATGGATCGAAAGGTTCGCCCCATTCACGATTAAGTATTTGCTTAAAAATGTTCATTGGCTTGCTTATTTTCGTCTGTTCTTTTATATAAGCAGCAATATCCTTGTCCATGCAAGATAAAAGTAATAAGTTGTAATCGTATACTCGTCTCCATGAAGATTTGTGCAATGAATCCAAGTAATCGACATCAGGGATTTCCAGATCGCCCAGATGTTTATTTGTAAATAATCGTATCTCACGAGAACCACAACTTTGCCAGTTATTGAGAAACTCCCAGCGTTTGGAATTGCTGAAATCTGCAACTAAAAATTGATTTCTTGGTATATATTCTATATTTCTGGGATCTTGTATTTCTCTCCGTAAAACTGGAATTTGCGCTTCTCTGAATTCATCAATATCAAATTTTATCATATCCCATCGGCGAAAGGGTTCAATATTGTGCACTACCTCACAATATTTCACAACTTTTTTGAGAGCATGAGATAAACATACTTCCAATAATGCTTCTTGGTTCTTTTGGAATATTAAACTGTTATAAAATGAAGATTTTTTTAAATATTCATATTCTCGTTCTGTTGCTGTTTGAAACTTTATGACGTTTCGCAGTTTCGTTATGTATGACATTTCTTGTTGACTATTATTGATTTTTTGAAGAGTTAGATCAAGAATTACCTGAAAAAATATGAATTCAAAAGTTTACATAATTTTCATGTAGTATAGGAAAATGATTAACAAATAGATATTTATTTGTAATACTGCATCTACGTATTTTCTCGAATTTAAATTTTTAAGATGCCAAAAAAACTAAATGTATTTTTGCATTTTAAATCTAAAATTTCTGGAATAAATGTGTTTTGTACCTTGTTGTTGAAAATTGATATTTCCTTTTTAGCTATGTAAGAGCATTTAAGGGGGTCATTTAACGAAAATCGAATTAAAAATCGATTTTTCAATTTTGTTTGAAAAATAAAATACCACTCTTTTTCTTCCTAATGCAATTAAAATTTTGGCTCTAGCTGAATTAGAAGTATTTTTAATATTTTTTTAAAAAGTTGTTTACATTTGTCAAACCCTCAAACAGCTGACTGTCACGCCCCTTTCAAATCAAAACAAGACACTTGCTACTTTTCAGCCGTATCAAATATTTTAATTTGATCAAAAGAATTCATTTTGATCAGCAGCTTATTCAGGAAAGAAGTGAAGTGAATAGTTGTAGCTGTTTATTTTGTGCTAGCTTACATGCTGTTTTTTACGCGGTTAAATATAACGAATTTTTGCTATTGTGCAGAATCGGTTTTTTATCAAAATGATTTTATAAATATGCCTCAGTTTAATAATAAAACACTTAAAAAACGAAAGTTTGCAAAAGTAGGTACGAAAACCGAAACTTTCGAGGAATGAAATGTTGCATAACAGTCAGACAATTGCAACATAAATAATTCAATTTTGAAAGTAAAGTTAGGTAAATTTAATAAAGAGCATGTTTCTTTTTTAAATTGATTTGAAAGTTTTTGTGAAATGACTGACATTGTACTGTTTTCTTGTGCTTTCAAACAACATTAATTACATAAATAAAATGTAAAAAACAAGGTATTCACATAAATTTTGGTTGCCAAATCCAGGGTTTGGCTACAAAATTGTTAATATGTTGTGATTTTTGTGGTGTTATTAAAACATTTCCTAATACTAAGTTTACTAAAGCTGTAGTTAATCAAAAAAGATACACAATTACATGAAGTGAACACTAGGCTTTTATATGTTATGAGGTATATTAAAAAAGCAGTTGCGAAAATATTTTGCGGAGTTATGAATCTGTCACATCCACCAAAGTGTTTTTGCGAGTCCATGCATAAATTAAATAACGCAACATAGAAAGTAGTCAAAGCGTCTATGACGTTTGCTGCTGCCGAAACAATAATGCAGTAATAAATAATAATGGAGGTCCAAATGTACCGGTGGCTATCGATGGTACCTGTCAAAAAAAAAAAAGGGGCCATACTTCTGTAAATGGTATTGTTATGGCAGTTAGTGGAGACACTGGGAAAATTGTTGATGCTAAAATATTATCGAGGAAATGCTCATGTAATTTTAACGACAATGTACATTGCAATGAGTGTTCTGAAAATGACGAGAGAAATAATACGGGAATGGAAGTTGAAGGTGCACTTTGTATTTTCCATCGTTCAAAGGCATTGCACAATTTACGATATACACAATACTTGAACTATATGGGAACTCTAAAACATGAAAAGCAGTTTTAGAATCTAAACTTTACAGAGATGTCAACATTAAAAAATTAGAATGTGTTGGTCATGTTGATAAAAGGTTGGGGACACAACTCAGAGTATTAAAATTAAAAGGCAAAGAGCTCGAGGACAAAAAATCTCTAGGATGGCGTAATAGATTGACAGATGCAGAAATAAATAAATTGCAAAGATATTACATTTTCGCTATTCAAAACAACTCAGTAAACTTGTCAGCCATAAGGCAAGCTATTAAGGCTATATTTTTGATAAAATCTCCCCAGATTTGAATCTACGACACGGTTTATGCCCCAAGGGAGGTGACTTGTGGTGTAGATATAACACATATAAGTATAAACACACATATAAGCATATGCATGTGTTTATGCTTATATGTGGTTACACATATAAACATAAACACAACTTACCTATTGCAATTAGGAATTGCATAAAAAAAGTATTTAGAGGTCACTAGTCTTGCACTTTTATCTAGATGCTTGTTTGATAAAACTCAAAATTTTAGTGAAAGCGTAAATAGTATTTGGTCTATAATTCCAAAAACTGTATATGTGAACTTTAAAAACTGGAGTACATGAGGCAATGTCTTTATAGAATCAAAGTGTTATTACTAAATTAAAAGTTTTAGATGTATTAAACATTCAACTCCTGGATTTTACAAATGTCGAGAGTTGCAAGATGTAGATCATGCGTGCATTAAGAAAGCAGAATAAGCAGTTTTACAATGAACCAAAGAAGCTAGAATTAAAAACAAACAATTAAAATGTAGACAAGATAATCTTGCAGATGACACCAGCAATTCAAGTTATAGTTCTGGTATGCATTAGTTAATAGTAAGTTTTTACTTTAAATCTCTATTTCTCAAAACTGTAAATTTCAACACAAAAAGAACATTTTTGAAAAAACTACTTATTTTATAGCCTTGAAACTTTGCACATGTGTTAACACTATACAAATAAATATTTTAATCAAAGATTTTGTCAAAAATTTTATCAAAAATTATTTATGGATTAAAATGTACAAGAATTTTCACCGTTTTAAAAATTTTGACACGTTACTCCACATATGAATTTTTTTAAAAAAAACTAATCAAAATTTTGAAAAATGCTCTCATTAAATTAATAAAAACAATACAATGAATGCACACAAAAAAATTCATGACTGTATAACCTGCCAATTTTTTAAAAATATTCCTTAAAATTGGTCATTTTTAGCATTACGGAGATAGGGAAAATGCTGCGTGAAGTGACCCCCTTAACCAAATAAACTTAAAAAGTAATATTGTCACTTCTATCCTGCATGTATTAATTTTTAATTTTTTTTTGTATATCTTTCATATATTTTAATTTTAAACGTTAAACACTTTTGTTTTAGTCAATATACATTTTCTTTATTGTGTAACTTTTCAAATGTCGTATACAATTTTTTTAGGCACTAAGATAGTAATATGTCCATTGCCCGAGTTTAACTAATTATTAATCAATCCTTATTATACCATGCATATATTTGTATGTTTTCAGTGTTTCCTTATTTAAGAAGAAAATTGAAAAATACAATGCTTTCTTAAAAGTAGCCCTGAGTTAAGGCATCAGGATCTTTTCTGCTGCAACTTAACTTACGAAAGATGGAGGTTTCCTAAGTATTTTTGAAACAATTGTGTGGATGAAGTTGAGTGGGAAATTTTAACAGAAATAAAACAAGTTTGTTTCGAGCGAAGTTTATGCAGGTGTTGTTAGCTTACAAATCAATTATTTATCAAAGATTTTCACCAACATAAAATTACTTCTTTATTCACTCACATCCAATCGAATGAAAAACATAAAACGCAGAAGTACAAGGAAATTGTTGTTCCACTTCTCTCGAGTCAGAGTGGTGGAAGGTGACAAGAATAGTTCATAAATTCCCGCCCCACTCGGCAATAACAAATTTCCATCTTTTAACAATATAAATGTGAGCTGTTACAAATTATCAACAAACACAAATTGTTCCAGCATTCAATGCTAAATATTCCAAAATGTGTTAAAACAACAAGTATCAAAATAACAAAGCAAGGAAAAAATACAATTATACAGTTGGGTTTATATATATTCAATATATGCAGAATTGCAATGTGCTAATGATAGACTTTTTTCCAAATTTTATTTTGACTTTAAAAACACGTACCAGAAAATCAGAGAACCAGGGGTATGTGACTTCCGTAATTCTGCCTAAACACCATTTGCACGTTGGCATATATTCTCTTCCTTTATTAACACTAGAATTCCTACATAAACATCATTTTGTTGAAACAAAAATTTAGTTCATTGATGTAAATTAGAGAGATAATCTCGATGCCGTTTAACCCAAATCTATATATAATTGGTACCTTTTATTGACCTTTGCCTCTTATATCCAATATATTTATCTCAAAATTAATCGAACTATTCACGGGAATAGCATTTATACATCTTCCAATTAGGAAATGGCCCGGTGTAAGAACTTCACACACAGTCATCCTCATCATTAGGTAAGGGACAGATAGTGTGCGAGTTTAAAAATGCCTCTACCTGGTTCTTTTGGCGGTACTAAATTCCTCAAATGTTAGCTTGGTAACTCCAACAACTATTAAAACAGTATTAAAAAGTCTTGCGTCATTCCTCCGAAAGCCCTCTAAAATTAGGAAGGATAAACGTTTCAATTAATATTGTGTGTGTGTCAGATGCAATAATATACCATTAAAACTTCATTTGAATTACATACTATCTGACACAAATTTTATAGCGCTCGTTGAGTCCCATTAAACGTCTTAGCATTGTCTGTATAAAGTGTTTAGTTAATTTCAAGCAGAACAAATAATCTTTTTAACGTGGCCATAAAAGCGCAAATTATTAAATCTGTAATAATTTTAATATTAGGGGCTCGGGCAACGAAAACAAAAAGCGTTACTTAGACTTTATGTACACAACTTTTCATTGCCCCTTATATTTAATATAGAAAAGACCTAGAAAATCGACCCCACTGCAATTAAATACAAAACCATGGCTTACACTTTCACTTGGACTCATCAAGTGCTCGCGAAGTTTCGTTTCAACTTTGGAACAATTCATGAGTAATTTTACGAGCTAGGGATCTTCAATTTAGAATTCAAAAGTTTTGCCAAATAAAAGATAGTGACTGAGGACACACATGCAAGTTTTTTATGTAATAGTTCAAAATAATTAATTCTGAAAATTTATGAGGTAGAACTGGAAATTTACAGCTAAATGACACATCTGAATTAACCAAACTTTCCTCAACTCTGAGAAGACCTTTCCCATCCAAGAAAACATTTAAAAAACTAACTTACTTTAGGAATTTCTTTACCTGAGCCAAACATTTTTTTTTTATAAAAACTCTTTTGCAGTACTACTTTAATTAAAGCATATGTGGCTTTTGCCAATTCTAGATTTATAAGTACAGCAGAATTTTTAGAAGCATGGTTTTTACATTTGGTATAAACCTGAAAATATAACTGAAATTCGAAAACATTTGGTATGACTGTTTGTGATGTTTAATCCATTATCAAGGAATAAAGATGTACCTTTATGTGTGACAAGAGTGTATACAATGTTAGGGTTTTTGAAGTCATTAGGGTGTTAAAGTTCCTCGAAAAAGTTGTCATGTTTCTGCGAAAGGGCTAAGGTTTAGTTCAAATTTTTTTTCTTCAAAAAGGGAGGACCTGTCCATCAAAGCTCGTATTGAAACTTCAACTTAGTTTCCTGCGTTGGTTTTGGCTTTTACATGGTACCAGGAAAATGTTTGAGTCAATTCCTGAATTAAAGAAACTTGATGTGGCACAAAGACTGAAAAATTGCAGCCGCGCTTGAATCCAATCCAAAACAACTTTGGATCGCGAAAAGAAATGTATGAGCAAGAAGTTCCACCCTAGGTATCGACAAAGTCTTGAGTGGGAGAGAGCACGAATCCTGATCCAAAGTAATCTTATCCTAGTTACGATAGATTTATCAGATTTTACGTACAGACATGCACCCTAAGCTTGGGCTGATGCATTTGCAAATCCAATGATCTGTACTTCATTAAAATGCATCGAGATATGTTCAAGTTTTTCAACTGATGCAGTTCAACCACGTAACTCTGAAAGTTTTACTGATTTTTTGATAAGGCAAGACTTGGTTCAAATGACTTTTTAATAACCAAATTTTTTGAATCATTTTGGTCTCAATGAATATCGCTTGAATAAGTCCTAGCGGCTCGCAGTTTTGAGATGAATGACAAGGTGGTTCTTTTGTCGAAATTTACTGCAACCTTTTGCAAATTCATCTGATACATGAGGGTGTCCTTAGGCCTCAACGACAATCCCAATTTCTTTTACAAATTCGTCATTTTTATTGAAAATAAACTCTTTGTTTTCCGACGACACATTCTTCAGCACTATCTCTCAGATGGCA
>BMAV01001211.1:48046-58771 GCA_019973955.1 Trichonephila inaurata madagascariensis
GCCGTGTGGGGAAGCGATGCACGTTAAATCTGTCGAGAGCTCAAACGTCTTCCCGTTGGTGTGGTATGGTAGTTATGAGAGGTGGTGCCAGCTCAGGTGTCATCCTCGTCAATTGACCATGGTTCAAAATTACGTGGTCCCTCTCCAAAAGCCCTCGTGTAACTGAACAGTGCTATTCACTCACATAATTTTGACAACAATTAACAGCGAAGTTGTTTGTTTTGCATAAAACCCAACGCGCCACCCATCCGGTATAGGGGTTAGCGACGCTGACTGCTGTGCCATTGGGACTGGATTCGAATCTCGGAGAAGACATGGATGTTTGTAAATGTATAGTGCCTTCGCGGCATGAGGGTACTTTAAAAAGCAGTTGTCCCGCATGTCCTCTTGTGAGGTTGGTGGAAGAGGAAGAATGGTGGGAAGCCCCTGGCCACCCCCAAGTTGTTCTCCCTTAAAATTGGGGTAAAACCGAGATAAATCGCTATGTCACCTGTATGGTACTCAAAGCTATGGCTATCGACAGTTTCGTGGACCTTGATCTGACCTTTGCGAATCAGGTGGTATTACTAACAACAACGAAAAATGACAATGATTAGCAAGCCTCCTCGTAATAAGACTTAAATTAAAGCTTTCGATATGCTGAATAGTGCGACGTTAATATTCACTCATTCAAGCTCCCGATTACAATGGACAGAGTAAAAGTTGAAAGAAAATCTTTTGGTATAGTGTATGGGTAGGAGAAATTACTTAAATGCATATTTATTATTAACTATATGCTCTATGAATGTATCAAATTAATTATGTGCCACAGGCTTATATATCCGTCACGATCAAATTGTGCGTTGTGTGCCTTGAATGTATATATATGGCAATTCAAGATATGATTCCTTTTCTTGCTTGCTATTAGTAAAACTATTCCGAAAGCTCTGGTATGCAATAAATTGATCTTGGAAGCATTTGGGAAGGATTTACTTATTTCAGAAACAATTTTCCTATTTTTGAGTTCCCTGTTTCCCCCACCCCCCTTATACACATCATACGAGCACCTATGTGAAAAAAAATTGTCACCGGGAAGCAAATTTGCGTAATTTTTAATTGGAAAATAAGGAGTTAATCCACAGAGTATACTTCCTAATTTATATGTAATATTTCAAATCAAAATAGTATACTATGAATTGTTTTGAAAACATCCATTACTTTCGTATAATCACAAGGGAATTAAAATACATTTCATAAATTGATATCCATTCTTAAATGTTTGTAATAGTAATGTAATTTAGATAGAATTTAGTTTATGAACAAATTGTTAGAAAATACCGCACTTTTTTTTTAAAAAAAAAGTACGCTGTAGTCAGTACTATATAACAGTCTAAAAGGAACAAAAATCAAATTTATACAGTAAAATTCTTTTGATAGATGTAATATTAGTTTTTAATCGTATATGAGTGTAAAAAGGGAAATATAAAATAATATGTTGAAATGCTTTTGGCCATCATTTTGTCAAGATATATTATGCCAAATACATATAAACGAGATAACATTTTAAAAATATTACCTAAATACATTTTTTTATGCCTTTGATTTATTTTGCAACAATTTTTTTCAACAATGCACAATTGACATTGAAAGAAAACTCAGACAAAATGACCCCCCTCCCCTATCCTTTTCATCACACCTGAGAAATTTGATATTTCACTTTATGAGGAATAACTTAAATAATAAGGTGTGTGTGTGTGAACCTATCCTTTCTAAAACATCAAATTTATTTGAAGATTCCCCGATGTCTCGTTCCATGATTTTCTTGAATACGGTTATTTTACTCCTGGCACCCCTTTGTTCTTTTATGTAAAAAAGAACATCATCATCTCTCTGCAACAGAATGTAGTGTAAGTATCTGCGTATACGCGTTTCCATGTAGATTCTTTAATTGGATGCAAGTAACCTGTTAGATTAAATGGCAAATTTTCTCGTCAAGTGTTCATAAATGAATGTTTTTTTCACATACACTCGTAGCTATGAATCTACCATATTCTGTACATTAAGTGGAATTACTGAATATTGCTATTAAAAATTGATCCCTCAGCACATTTGAATCAGCTAATCATTTCTACTATTTTAAATGTATGGATGTTTGTTACTCTTTCACGCAAAAGAAAAAAAACAGATTTAATTTTAATGAAATTTTACAATAATATAGCTTACACATTAGAATAATACATAGGCTATAATTTATAAAGGTATTGTGTGAAGTGTCTGACATATAACGATAAATGTCAAGAAAGTAGGAAGAAATTTTGCCATCTGAAAGCTATTCTCCCTCACTTTGTTTCAATTATATAAACGGTATATATAATTTGAATTAAATAAAATCATTTGAGTTAGTAATTTGAGTGAGTGAGTATTGACGTCGCATTGTTCAGCTACTCTAGGACTTTTGTGAATGAACAAAGTCATTTTGAACAACGGTCAAGTGACCAGGATGACACCTGAGCTGCCCCCCTCTCCTAACTACCATACTAACGGAAGGACGTTTGAGCTCTTGACAGATTTAAAGTACATCACCCCCTACATAATGGGTATTCAGCGGTGCTAGGCTCGAACTCGTGACACGCCGGCTACAAGTCTGTTACCTTGACCACTAGGCTACCGAGGCTACAAAGATGCTATGTGACTGCGACAGTTTGTAAGAGTAAGTATTAACCTGGTAAGACTTCCTAGCCGTGGTGTCCGAGTGCTCACAGGGCCGCGGTAGCCGAGTGGTATAGGTACTAGATCGTGGCTTGACCTGTCACGAGTTCGAGCCCAGTACCACTAAAGACCCGCCGTGTAGGGCATCGATGCACGTTATATCTGTCGAAAGCTGAAACGTCATCCCGTTGGTGTGGTATTTAGGAGATTGGGGTGCCAGCTCAAGTGTCGTCCACGTCACTTGACCATGGTTCAAAATTACGTGGCCCATCGCCAAAAGCCCTCGTGTAGCTGAACAGTGCAACATCAATATTCTATCAATCGAGTGCTTACAGTCGTGAACAAGTGGCTTACTTTGTCGTCTAATGGGTTTGTAAAAAGAATATAAATGAAGGCAACCGTGTAGAGAAAAGCTAATGAATGTTAAATCATTCAAGGTTAAATGCACTGGTGTTGGCGTGGTATGGAAGTTCAGAGAGTAAAGTGTTATCTCAGTCGTCGTCATCTTTGAGTATAATTAAAATTTCGAGGTATGTCGCTTATAACCTCTTCTCTTTGCTTTAGAGTGTGACGTAAATTAAATTGAAATTAGGAAATAGTTCGAAGAATCATCTGAATAGAAAAATTTGATAGCAGAGTTACAAGAGGAAAACCACTCACTTCTATAGCAAATTAAACTAAGAGATTGAACTTATTATAAATATATTTTTTTAAAGATAAGTTTAATATTTAAAAAACTGTTCTTTTAAAAGAGATAAGGAGAATATAGTCTTCAGGGTGAGTGAAAATTAACGTCACCCTGCTCAGCTACACGAGGGCTTTTGGCGACGGATCCAGTAATTTTGAACCATGGTCAAGTGACGTGGACGACACCTGAGCTGGCAAACCTCTGTCCTAACTACCACTCCACACCAACGGGAGGACGTTTCAGCTCTCGACAGATTTAGCGTGCATCGCTGCCCTAAACGGGGGGGGGGGGCATTAGTGGTATTCGGCTTGACCTCACGACACTCTAGCCACAATCTGATATCTTGACCACTAGGCTAACGCTTCCCTATGAAGTTTCCAGGAGTGATGTACTTGATAGTAGTTGGTGGCACGCGATGAATTAAATCTCCTAATTTTAGCCTACAGTCATTTATTTTTGACAAAACAGGGTATGAGGGACAATATAAGTTCTCTCTTTTGGATTGAGGAAAATAAACTGCACTCTGAAGCTATGATGGATAGTAATAAACAAAGACATTTTAAAAAAGCTGATTGATATAGGTTGAGAGTTTATAAATTGGAAGCCAGTAGAATTTTCTATATGATAAAGATCCATATGCCATAATGAAAATTTGGAAGGAATATTTCATTTACACAAAGTAACTACAGACAATTCCATACACATTTTCCGTCTCCTTTGGAACACATATAGGAAGAACTATATAAAACTGCTATAAAATAAACTGTCCAAGATGATTTCTTTAAAAATGTTTTGTCACAAAGCACAATATATTTTTACGCCAGTTAAAATACAAAATTTATGTGCCTTAATGTATTGGTATTAGAAGACCTTCCTTGATTCAAAACAACTGCAGAAATGTGACTTCTAAAATTATTTTAAAGCTAAGTTACGTTATCTTTTGCTGTTGTTGATGAAGTCGCGTAATTTATTGCGTTGTTTTAGCTCCTTTGAATATACATCATTTTTCCTTTACCAGTTTGCAGTGTTAATTCAAAAATAACAAGGAAGGCAGTTTGTATTTTAGGATAGGAATATATGGCAGCTATTTAATTTGAGGATTAAACTAAACTCAGTGGCGCAAAAACCCATGAAGTCATATTTTTCCCATCTGATGTGCATTATCAGATGTTCTAGTCAGGTGGTAAGTCTAATGGGAAACCCTCCAGTGTTTAGTCCCCAAGAACGCTTGGTAATCATTCATTAAACCACTGTAGGGTTGAAAGGCAGAGTCGACCTTGCCGAGCCCGTAGTCTAAGCCCGGGACCTTTGGCTTGGAAATGTGAAACTGTCACTCAGCCACTAGGCTTAATTTAATGTGAATAATTAGATCAAAAACACAATTTTTAGTGGTATCTTTTGACTTTTGCGACTGATTGCTCATAAAGAGAAAACATATATATAAAAATGAACCTCACTATACTTGTACATACTTTTTTGCCTAAAATGCAGTGAAATTCATCTCATGTCAAAAAGGTCCCCTTTTGTTTTTCATTCTACGAAGCTTTAATCTGGGGCAGCCAACCTGTGATCCGCGGACTACTGGTGAAAAGTTTTTGATAATCAGAAGAAAAATTGGGAAGTTATTATTATTTTTTATTTATTTTATCATTTTTTTTATGAAGAGTCAGTTTGAAAAATGATGAATAACAAAATGTATTATTGAACATAATTTAAAATTTTTTAAAAAAATTTCAGCTATTGATTGCATTGATATTTACACTCGCTTCCAAAAGTTAAGCACGAAGATGTAAAATGCAAAAAAATCAACAAATATTGCTTTGATTGACACAAAACTTGGCAGTAAAGTAGCAATATATATTTATGCATGAAACAAATTCAATAATTATATACAGAAATGAAAATAATATTAAATTTTTGTAAGTTATCAGATAATGTCATACTGGAGACTTAAACAGAATTATCTATAAAGTGAAAATAAACAGCATAAAATGAAAAAAGGACATTAATTGGGTATGTGATCCCCCTCATCAGTATGCAAAGTTTACACCTTCTTACCATGCTTTCAATTAGGTGGTCAACCCCCGCAGAATTAAGCAATCACCATTCTTCTTGTAGAGCAGTTTCCAGCTCAATAAGAGTGGCTAGAGGTGGGAAACATGAAGATACAGCACAGCCGAGAGCATCCCAAAGATTTTCAATTTTATTAAGGTCGGACGAATATGCTGGCAACGCCATACGTCCAATCCCTTCACTCTCCAGGTAGTAATCGAAGATGTCAGCTCTATGGGAACGTGAGTTATCGTCCATTAAAACCAAAATAGGGCCAACTGTTGCAGCGTACAATCTCACAATAGGTTCTAGGACTTTATCTCGATACCGGACAGCCGTCACAGAACCCCGTTTAAAGATTTGCAGATCCCTGCGTTATCCTTATGAAATCCCTTCCCACACCACAATGCTTCCGCCTCGGAATGCGTGATGTTCGGTGATGTTTTGGGGCTGATTGTGTGTTCCTTGTACGCTTATCCTTGTACGCTTGTCTTCTAGCTCCAGAGCAAATCTTGATTCTTCAGTAAACATGACATTGCCCCAGTCAGACACAGTCGAATTGCCATGTTCCCGGCACCACTTTAATCGTGCCCCTCTTGATTGGATGGGTAGAGGCACACAAACTCGAGGTATACGGGCTTAAAGTCTATTCATATGTAATCTTTGGCGTACAGTAGATGCAGATATATCCTTACCAATGGACGCTGTAACCATAGATGTCACACATAAGGAGGGCGCTCTGCGATTCCGCTTGGCTACAATAGCAATATATCGATCTTCCGCGGGTTTGTAACCCTTGGGCGACCGCCTACGGGCCTTCGGACAACCAACTGTGTGGTTTGGAATTGTTTCCATAAAGGTGAAAAATTACGGGATAATGAACGCCAAAGAAAAGAGCACCATCTGTGATCGACTGTCCTGCTTCAATCCGCCCGAGAACACGCCAGCGCTTAGAATCTTCCATTCGTTTTCTGGAAGTCATACAAACACCTATGTCGTGATAAAAAACTGTACTAAAGTTTTAAACATCTTCTCTGTCAGCACTTACAATCAATTTCTGTAATCCTTCATAAAGCTGGCTTCTTAAAAGTCTGCCCTTTTGGCATATTTCTTGACAAGAAAGCACGATTGGCTGTGTTACCTAACATATTTGCATACTTTCATCTACTTCTATGGTTCAAAAGTACGTGTTCCGTCATTAAAAGCCCTCGTGTAGCTGAACAGTGCGACTTTAATATTCAATCAATCAATCCATCTACCTCTGTAGCGAATTGCATCCTCTTCAATTTTAATTGACTTCCGGAAATTATCATTTTCCTCTCCGTGCTTAACTTTTGGAAGTGAGTGTATTTGCGTTAATTATTTGTTTGGTGAAGTTCCTTTGGTACTTATGCATTAGCGTCCTCAAAGCCAAATTGGGGCCACTCGAAAAGCGCCAGTTTCCACCAAATATGACTTATTATATATATATACAGTCGGACCTCTATGTAACGAAGTTGCTAAATTCCGAAAATTGTTCGTTATACGGAAAATTCGTCATATAGAGGTTATCTTTCAATTTTTTTTAAAAACAACATAAAAAAAATTTTAAATTCGTAAACCCTATATAATAAAAAAAAAACAATTATTCACACCTTTTTGTAAATTAATACATGTTTATTTAATATATTTTAATTATAAAAAAAGAAAAGGAAAAAAAACTGCAGAGGAAGTTTCTTTAACGTCTTTTTCCAATTCCTGAAGAATTAAATTTTTTCCTTTGATGTGCTCAAGCTCTTGCGTTTTGACATTTTGAAGTACAAGAAAATGAAGTTACCAGTACGACGGATCAACACTACAAATGAATGGAGACTAGTTCAAAGACACAGGGACACTAGATAATTTCACAAAGGGTGAAAGGGGATATCGAAAATGTTTTTAGAGAACTGAAAAACAGGGGTTAAAGACTGCACTTCTTGGTTGAAATGCCCAGAATTCTATTGCTCTCGGCAAATTAGACACTTAATAAAACCAGTTCAAGATTTATGATCACCATAAAATTTGTTATAAGACAGAACAATTTGAAAAATGTCCAGAAGTGCTTAAAAAATATGGAGATAAAAAATTGAATCAGAAGAGAAATAGCTCGTTATATAGAAAATGCACTTCGCTATTGGGATGTTATTTTACGAAGAAAGTCGTAAAATATTTTTGGTTCCAGGAAAAAGTTCGTTATATAGAAAAATTCGCAATATAGAGGGTCAACTGTATATGTACCAAACGTTATAATCTTTTATGTTTTGATGTCAAGGCAATTTTGTTGCGGTGACGCTAATACGTAAGTACTGTTCATTGAAAGTGATATGTAAATATAAATATAGACGTAAATAAGAGACAATATTGTTAAAAAGATACACCATATCTTTCCTGCCAAACAGAAAGTTGTACATTTAGTGGTCCCTAAAGTTCTTTAGATTAGTGACCGCTGACTCTCAGGTAAGACACTAGAGCAGAGGTTCCCAAACATTGTCTCATAGACCCCTTGCCATATTTTTCGGTTTGGGGTAGACATTTCCCTCTCATTACATTAAAGTCTTTTCTCCAATAATTAAACTACTTTCAAAACTATAAGATATATACAAAGAACTATTAGTTATTTTAAACCAGCTACGGAATGATTCAAATTCGGTGTATTCACTTTCATTTTGATGCGGAAGTACGTAGTAATAAGGTAAAGCTATAGATTCTAAAATTTCAAATTGATCGAAGTGTGCGCACCCCATTCACGATTCATAAAAACATTTATTGGCTTACTTTTCTTTGTCTGTTCTTTTACGTAAGCTGTAATATCCGTTTCCAAGCAGGAGAAAAGAAATACGTTGCTACCGTATACTCGTCTCCAAGAAGATTTGTGCGATGAGTCCAAGTAATCAACATCAGATATTAGCAGATCGTCTAGATGTATAGATGTCAATAATCGTCTCTCTTACTTAAAAAATAGGTGGACCAATCACCGAAGTAATCCTCACGTAGTGAATTACTGAAATCGGCAACTATAAAAAGGTTTCTTTGAATATATTCTATACCTCTGGTTTTCACGTTTTCTCTCAATATAACTGGATTTTGTCCATCTGTAAAAACATGGACATCAATGTTCATTATGTCCCATTGGCTAAAGGGTTCAGTATTGTCCACTAGCTCATGAGATTTCTCAACTTTTGTAAGAGCATAAAATAAAAATACTTTTAATAATGTCTGGTGTTTCTTGCGGAATATTAATTCCTTATGAAATAGAGAATTTTTAAAATGTTCATAGTCATCTTTTGTTGCTGTTTGATATTTTATGACGTTTCGCATTCGTGTTATGTATGACAATTCGTTCCGACTGTTATTGATATTTTTCAGAGATAGAAAAGAGGATCTACATAAAAAAATTAAATTCCATAAATTACTTCATTTCCATGTAGTACAAAATTATTAACAAAGAGACACAATATATTTTTTATATTTGGTACTGAATTGACGCTTTTCTTTGAATATTAGTTTTTAAACTGCTTAAAACGTTTCTTGACATTTCGTATTACCAATGAAAGTTTTTGTAGAGCTAATGTTTTTTCAATTTAATTGCTGAAAATGGCGATTTCTTGTTTTACTATTCATGATCACCTATCCAAATAAACTGAAGAAATGGTAGTGACATTTCTTCCGTGTACACAGCAATTTTCAAAATGTTATTTGTATATCTCTCTTAGATTTTAATTCTATTATTTCACATCTTATGTATTCCTCAAAATGCGCATATGTTTATTGCGTAACATTTAAATAGTCATAAATGTTTCGTTTCAGTCACTAAGGTAATAATATTTTACCGGCCTCAGTCGAACTGATTGTTAATCAATTCACATATTAACATGCGTAAAAATATTTCATACTCTGTGTTTTTTTTATTAGTAATAAAGAAAAATATCAAATAAGCATTGCTGCTTTGAGGACATTGCTCAGTTAAAGGGTCAAAATCTATGGTACTGTAGCATATATTACGAAAGATGGAAGTTTCTTGAGCAATTTTGAAACATTTTGAAGAAATTCTAAGCAATATCGTATTTTTTAAAATCGTAGCCAACCAGCAATCTTTGTAAATAAGGAAATTCGAATGACCAATTTAAATTTCCGATAAAAAGTGGTATCTAGTTGCTTCTAAGTTTCCAGTTTATCAGTTGATGTGTAGACAAGATACAGTTCTTGGCAAGTTATCAAATCAATTCTGCTAATTTAGAAGGTGATCGAAAGGCATTTTGCCTACAATCTACACTATGCTACATAGTGTTAAGTATTTTTAACCCGCGGTCACTCGCGCCTGTTTTTCTACCGTCGTCACTCGCGGGGTGTGGAGAACACCTACACTGAAATAATACACTTATAAATGTATCAGCACTGTACAATGTATTTTACAATTAATTTTACAATTAATTTTACACAATACTGTTAAGAACAAGTTTAATAATTCCCAGTGAACCCATGGGATTGTTATTGATATAAAATTATATACAAAAATCAACACTTATCTTGATGATTTGTAGTTTATAATTAACTTCTTAACTGCCGATTAAAAGTTACGCGATTTGTTCCTCAATATCACCGTTTTTCACACAGGAGCACGTATGCGATGTATTGGGGGGGGGGGAGAAAAAAAGCAAATCCACTGAAATAAGTAAGTCCTTCGCAAACACTGTCAAGGTCCTCTTTTTGCATTCCAAAGCCTTCGGAATAATTTTATGGATAGCAGTGCTCTCAGAGAAGAGCTTTCTTCTAAAAGACGTATATATACGTTAGGAGCCATTAATGCCTTGGCTGTGAGTGAGACGTTTATATACGCTGGTCTCTTAAGAGGTTAAAGTCGTAATGTAGCTTGAAAGTCAAATAATAGTGTTATTGAATTCAATGCATTGTTATTGCCTGAAGGGATTAGGGCACGATGAAAACTTTAATTGAATATTGAGTCGAAGATATTGAAAGTTTGAGAAGCACTGAGTTAGATGACAGAGTCTGGGCTTGGTATATGCCTGGAGAATGCTTTTTGAAATAATGCATTGCGCCTACAGTAAAGTGTGATGGTATGGAATTATTGTTTTAGGATGTTTCTCATTGTATGAACTGTGTGAGACCATGGATCCATATTCATAATAAGCTTGTGATAAGTTGTGGCCAAGTGTGTGATGTTGTTGTACTTTCATCAACAGACATATTCTTGAGGACAACACAATTTATTACGAACTTAAAAAAATAATTTTTAAAATTAAGTGACCCACGAGGGTAAT
>BMAV01001212.1:0-32192 GCA_019973955.1 Trichonephila inaurata madagascariensis
TTTTTCTTTGTTGACCTAAGTAGGAATTGACTTAGATTTTTTTTTAAATTACTTGTTTTCATTTTTTTTCAACATACGACTTGATTTTGTGTTCTACTTTTTTACAGGATTTTGAAATAACACGGAACGCGAATTTAAACATTAGCACAAAACTCGAAAAAATTTGGGGATTCGTGCTCTTTGGATAATGTAGGAGTTCGAAAGTGTCCACTACAACTGCTAAAGGGGACGTTTAGATTCCCCCACCCCCCTTGGATTTGGAATTCGAAGTGACCATGGTATAATCGAAAAACTCCAGCTGTAAGGGGGACGGGTTGATTCCCCTCCCCCCCTTGGGGTTAGAAAAGAATTGAATCTATGTCTGGGTACGAAGGAGAGCAGTTCTGTCCGAACATTTTTTTCTTTAAAATAAACTTTAATATTTAAATTTTAGACCCCATGTCTTTAATTTGTTTCCGTGCCCATTCATAGGATCAAACATTACTGATGAGGACGATTTGATCGCATTTATGACAGTTAACGATAATACAGAAGTCGATAATGACGAAATCGAAAGTGAAGTTCAGCTATTGACAGCTGATTTAATTCGCGAGGGCTGGGAATTCGCTATAAGTAGGAAACAAAACGTATTCTTAAGTTTCATGTAGCAAGATATGAAAAATTAAATAAGCAATTTGAGAAACCATGCTAATAACAGACTTTGTAATAACAACAACAAAATTACTGGGTGTTCAGTCTGTAACTGTATTTGTAACTGTTTTAGCTCCTTATACACTGGTGTGCAAAACTTAAGCAACAATGTAAAAATTTAGCAGATAGCCATGAAATTGCAGAAAAGGAGGTCTGGAGATCAGTAGAGGGAACACGTAAGTCAGTAGAAACGTCATGCATATGCAAATATCAGGAACAAAACGTCAGAAGCGATGTGAGCGTACGCAAAACGCGTGATGTCAGCGCGCTGCTCAACAGTAGAATGAAATGAAGGACGGAGACGCAATTCACCATATTCTCTGCAAGTGCCAGTGAGTCAGTTCGTGAAATATGGCTAGAAGAAATCATCTGGATGACTTCACACGTGGAAGAATGATCGAAAAGCTGGAGGAGGGGCGTACTGTCACCAGTGTAGCTGCAGAGTTCGGAATCAACAAAAGTGTCGTTTCGCGAGCTTGGAAAGCGTTCCAAACCACAGGTACAGCTGTTAGAAAGGTTGGTGTCGCCGCCCGAGGACGACAACTGCAGGGGATGACCGATATATCATCCTGCAGGCGAAAAAGTTCGACAGCAGTCAGCAAGCGCCATTGTTCGAAACTGTCAGCAACAGGTCGACAAGATGTAGCGGTTTACTGTGGCCAGACGCCTTCACAAAGGGGCCTGTTCACCCGCCGTCCTGAATGCTGCCTCCCGTTGAAAGATGGCCACCGAAGCCACCGTTTACAGTGGGACAGAGAGCACAAAAACTGGACAACTGATCAATGGAGTCGTGTTCTCTTTACGGATGAGAGTCGGTTCAGTACCAGAAGCGATTCTCAACGCGTTTTGATTTGGAGAGAGGTCGGGACCCGGTTTTATCCCAGTAACATCAAGGAAAGACATCGTTACGGTGGTCCTGGAGTTCTTGTCTGGGTTGGCATTATGCTGAACGGCGGAACTGAGCTTCCCATTTTCGACAGAGGGTCTGTAACCGGGGATGGCTATTGTGAGGAGGTACTTCTTCCCCATCTGCATCTTTTCCGAGGTGCCATTGGCCCAGACTTCATCTTTATGGATGACAATGCACTGCCACATCACACTCTTGCTGTTGAGGAGCTGCTGGAAAGTGAAGATATCACTCGAATGGATTGGCCAGGGTGCTCCCCAGATTCAAATCCCATCGAACATGTGTGGGATGCTGTGGGGAGACGTATTGCCACACGCTCACATCATTCGGAGTACAACCAACAACTCAAACAGATGTTGATTGAGGAATGGGCACTCCTACCTCAAGAAATGTTGCACCAGCTGGTTCTGAGTATGCGGAGATGGTGCAAAGCAACCATTGTAGTAAGGGGAGGGCATATACCATATTAAGGAACATCTGCTTGTTGTTTTTCCTGTTGGATAGACAATCATGAGTCACGATACTATGCGTTCAATAAAGCTTGTTTTTTGTTTGATTCCATACCGTATGCGTTGTATTCCTTTTCAGCGCCGATGCTTTCGTCATCCTTACGTACATAATACTCTCCCTCATTTCAGAATTTCATGTCTCTCAGATGATTTTTCGTGAAGTTATGGCAATAAACCCACCTGTTGCTTAAGTTTTGCACACCAGTGTATAATCCATTGACTGAGAACCTCCACCAATTCTTTGATGTAACCCTAATAATGATGCATGGAGCTCTGTCCGTTCATCCGTGTTTATGAAAACTATAGCCCGTCTTATAACTCAGTTGTAAAACGGCAAAAGAATTTTCATACATCATGTATGATCGTCAGAGATGATCCAAGAGATTTTAACGGGTCTATTCGCGAGCCTCTAACTAATCCTCTTGGGTAAAAACTTTTTTTTTAAATAGTTTTCTATTGAAAACTTTTTCCCGAAGAAGAAGACGTGACTATGGAAATCAAGGCTTATATTTAAGCATTAACCATCAGGTTCGAGAGAGAGAGTGTGTGTGTTTTGGCCCTCGATAGCTCATTGGTATAAAAAATTACTCAATTAAAATAAACGATCACACACATACTTTTGGACTGTATCTCCATATTTATTCACAAACACACTCTCTCAACGCTTATGGCGTTCTCCTCTCTACTTCCCTATGGCGATCGCAGCGCCATTTTAGGATAGTGAACACGCAATAAAACAATATGAAATTATTAATTCACAATATACTGATTACCAATGACATTAAACATAAAACGCATTCGAACATTTAAATATATAATACAAAATTTACAATACACTTTACCAAATCACAAATTACATTACACTCTTATAATAACAATTTTAAAAAAACAAATTAAATCTATTCATTCTTTGGGAAGTAAACATTTTTTTTTAAATAGGTTTTTTTTGAAAATACCTTTTTGTGTTTTGATACTTAAAATCTCAAATTTTTATTACCCTTTCCCCGGGAAATAACCCTCAACCTTTTCCCTAATGGCCAAAAAACAGCCATTTATCTTCCTTGATTATAACAAGATCCAATTTAAACATTTTTTTTACAAAACACCACTTCCCGTTGTTAAATTCAAAGATAATCATTTGACCTTTTTTTCCAAATTATTTGGATCATTTTATTTAAACCCTTTTGCCAGATTTTAATCGACATCGGGAATTTAAATTAAATTGGGTTCATGATTGTATTAATTGGCCTTCCTATAAGAAATTTGGGGGGAGTCAAGACATTCAGATCCTCTATGTCCGTAGCAAAGGAACAAGGGGCGGGAATTTAAATTCCTTCTATTTGATTTGGGCCGTCAGAAATTGCTCAAAGGTTAATTTTGAATTACCACAACTTTTTTAAATGGTATTTGAACGATTTCCCCCCAGCCCCCCAAAGACCCCCAAAAATTTGGGGGGCTTTTGGGGAAGGGAATCCCCAAAATTTTTTCACTGACAAATAACCGAAAAAAACTCCGTCTGAGTTTTCACTATATGAAACCCCCTTCCCAATTTCCCCTGGTTATTTCCGACAAAATTGGGGGCATTCGAGAAAAATTTAGAAATTTACTCCTAGAAAAAATTTTTAAGGTTCAACAAAAGCTTCACGATGTTAATTAGGGTGGGGTTCTAAAATGAATACATTTGGTTAAAAAACAGAAAAAACAGCAACATTTTTTTTTAAAAAAACCCCTTTTACGCTGTTTTTTGTATTTAACAAAAAAAGGGGACAGAAAAATCAACCCCGTACAATTGGAAAAACACCCGAAACTTTTTTCCTTTTGGAAGAGCCCCCATTAACTGCTCACAAACTACTGGTTTTGAAAGCGGTAAAACTTTTTGTCAATTTGTCTACAAAGTGATCACCTTTTAAAAAATCCAATTTTTTTGGCGAATGAAACAATAATGATTGAGGTCCAACATGCAAATTAATTCTAGGGTAATATTAATATCAAATGAGAAAGTTGCATTTAGATGGAAATAGAATGGGGTATTTTCTATCTGTAAACTCGTATTACCAAGTCTACCACCCACTCGTAAAAACCATTGGCATCAAGGTGTTGGGGATGTATGCATTGAGCACCTGACCCCGAAGAGGTCTTAATCTCCTATTTTTGATATGTGGTTGATTTTGTATGCTTGGTTTGCCATTGTTAATTTAGAGTAATTTAGAATATTGTAAACGCCGGGTGGTGAAACGAAGAAAGTTGGGGGGTAAAAAAACTTGGGTTACGTGATCCGGATGGATATCATTTGGTTTGTTGTTTTGATGATGAAAAAGCATATAGCTTTCATCGCCTTTGTCGGGGATTTTTTGCCAGCTCGGGGGCGAGGGTAGTCGGTAAAAATTTCTTCTTTCCATAACAGCATCCATGAACCCAAAGGATCCTTTTTTTGCTGCGGTCTCGGTTGTCTGTTTTCCCGAGAGGGTTTTTTTTGTTTTTAGTGGTCTGCTCAGGAGGTGGCGCCATTTTTTTGGTCCCCCTTTAAGGGCATTTCTAGGAAGTATTTTCTTTGTTTAGCGGAGCTGAAGATTTTTTTGGGGTTTTCTTTGTTTCGGTCCGGGAGGGTTCCCCTTTTTTGGGGTTTTGTTTAGGAATTTGGTGCAGTGGTGGGTTGGCCAGGGGGCCCTTTTCTCGTTAAGAATGCAAGTTGGATTTTCATTGTCGTTTTAATGGGGCATTTTGTTCGATGCGGCTGGGCCGATTTTAGACATCGGGTATCATTTTTCAATTTTTAAGGGGAAGTGGAAAAAATTTCAATTTTAGCTTTCGTGGGCCCTGGGGGCCCGTTGAAAGTGTCTATAGAAAGGGGAAGATTTTCAATTGACTATTTGTACTTTCCTCCCCTTTCTTTTTAAGAAAACTATACTTTTGCAAAATGATCTTTTTCACCTGTTTAGTACAAACCTTCAGATTTCTGTAACTCACTTGTTTTGCTTCTAAAACCCGTTTTTTACTTTTTTTTTTTGCAATTATAAAGAACCGTAAATATAACTAGAATACGAAATTTAAATGTTTTTACTTGATTTAAATTTAAAACCCGAATAAAACCGTTGACACCATCATGAAATCCCCAAAAAAAAACTTAGAGTCATTGTTGTGGGGGTTTTTTGTTCATTTTGAAAGTCGCTTTATACGTTGACGGTTTTTTTTGCAGATAGTTCTCATTCTTTTTGAAACCGGGACCATTCCATCAAAAGGGTACTTTCTACAGTTTTCAGATTCATACCCCTTTTCAAAACCCCGGGTTATCAATGAGGTGTGTTTCCATTGCAACATCTGTCTTCGTATTTCCGCAACCTGTTTGGGGACGAAAGCTTTTAAACAGCACGGTTCCTTTGCAGCCAACATAGCACTATCATTTAATCGGGCCATAAAAATTTTATTGGGTTCATCCCAAATTCAACGCAGAAATCACTTTTTGTAATTAACTTTTGAAGAAGAAGCGACATGTTCAAACGTGGTATAGTTACTTGTTTAATCGGCGTACCGAGTTTCTCCCAACAAGCTTTACTTTCACTTTATAGCGAATTAACGTCTTGCAAATACAAAGCCCCAAACCCTTTTTCGGGTGAATCACAAAACGTGGGGCTCAGTAACTTCAGCATGTTGAATCACAGGGATCTCAATATTGATGCCGAAACTATAAAAGATTTCACAAACCCTTTCCATTCACAAGCTTCTTTGTCAGGAAGCCTGTCCCCAATCAATTTTCAGTAACCACAATTGTTTCGAAAATTTTGGGTTTTTTGATCACTGGGAAAAAAATCCCAGTGGATCGAAGAGTCAGCGATGATGGATAAGACCGACCTTTTTTGTTGAATGGATTTTTTATCCCTTCTACCAAAGGTAAACGTCAGTTCTACCTTCCAGGCAATTAAAGTTTTAATTTCATCCACAATGAAAATTCATACCCTCCGTGGTTGGGGTAAGCTCTGAGGAATTCCCCCACCATTTATGCAATAATTCCCCAGCGGTTTTCAGAAAGTCCAAGTTGATTTGCAGAGTTTTTGCCTCCTCTAAAAAATTTGCTCCCTTTGCCATCCAAAAGATTTAAAAGCACGATGAAGATTGGGAAAATTTTTCCTCGTCAATGGTCTGCTTCAAAAATTCGCATTGCTGAAAAGGGGGCACTAACCGTTCCGTATGTTACGGTATTTAGTTGGTAAGTCTTAACTGGCTATTGAACCCCCCTTCCACAAAATTCTTTAAAGGGCCCTTTGACCTCGTCTATATTAATCATGCGGAATCTGACGAATATCAGCCGTAAATGCACAGATGTGCTTTTCAAACCACCAACACATGAAAAAACTCACTTGAATGACCCCACCGTTATATTTAATACAGTTCAACGATTTCCCACTAAGTAAGGTGGAAGCATTAAAAACATTCTAGGTTTTTTTTGTACTTTTTGAGGCCTGTAGATTTAAGAGGCATATAAAAAGTTACATCGGGCTCAACATTTTCCCCAATTTTTGTCATGGTCCCAACTTTCATATTCCTTTTTAAAAAAAAGGGAAAACAATTTTTGGTATTCTGGTCTCTAGACAAGGAGTCCATAATGATTCAAGTCGCTTTAGAGCAATATCCCTTTGAAATTTCCCAGACTGACCCATGTTCCTTAAAATTGGGATTCCACAATTATTTGCCCGTCTCTCTTTTTGTTTCCCCGCGAATGTTTCCCCACATATAGCATTTTTTTACTTTTTGGTAATTCATTGCTCTATTTCCCCAATCTCCCCAAAATTTTTTTAAGTTTGAATTTAAATCTTCTTCACCGCATATTTCCCAATAATAGAGTTAATTTTTTCTGAACTCGAATACTACCTCTTACAATGTACCCGAATACAGAATCCTGTAAAACCCGACGCATTTTTGGGCCTTTTTTTTCCCCGACTTTATTATGTCATAAAAGTATTCCGCCCAATTAAAAATATCTATTTTCCCCCAACATTAAAAAAGATCCGCAAGGTCAATATATTCTGGGAAACCGCACACGCGTATCGAAATTATGATTTGGGAAATTTAAAACTGTTATTTTTGGTACCACCAAATGAAATATCTCTTTCAAAACTTTTTTTTTTATTTCCCCCACAGTTGCCCTAACTCTGCGATTAACTGCCAACGGTTTTTTTGCGAAACAGATTTATCATTTCACTTTTTATTGTAATCGCTGACTCATTCCCAAAACTGCGATCCAACCGCTGGGAAATAGGGGGCGCGACCCGTGGGGGGGCCAAATTTTATGAAATGCATTATGCCTGCATGCGCATACCTTATAGTGTACATATAGGTGAAACGCCGTCCACTGAAATTCAATTTCCTGCTGTTCCCCGCCCGTAATTGCTTATGAAAAATGTGAAGACCAAGTTTTCCCCTAGATGACGCCCACTTCGCGGTAATTCGCCATTTTTACTAAAAAGGGCCTATTTGCCCAAACATATTGATGTTATACGTATGTGTCGAACGGTACTGGCATGCGCCCCGACGAGAGGGAGTGTAATCAAGAGCTGTGGGGTCATCTTGTAACATGGTACCATGCCGGGAAACCAAATGCCCAAAAAAATTATCGCTGTGTTTTACTGCGCGTTTCCATGTAAATTTGGGCGTAACGTTGGGCCCTGCAATTTTTTTTATTTCCCCTCGATTTTTTATCAGTGACGTTTGTATTATGATTTTTTATTTTTATCGGGTTTTGCTCTCTTTTTATCAGGTATGTGCTATCGTAGAAGGTTTCCCTGTTAATTTTATTGAATTTCTAAAAAAAGATAATTTTTATTATTTTTTTTAGTTAAAAAATTAAACCCCTATATTCATAAATGGATAAATGGGTAATACGTACCCCAGGACATCTTCAGCTAACAAACGAAAAAAACTGATGGGGATCCAAAATTCGAACAAAATCCCCCTCAAAAAATAAGAAAATACAAAAAATTTAAAGTAGGGTTTTTAATTTGTGTTGTTGATGAGAAGAACCCCCGATAGTGTCATTTGCAACAAAAAAAATTAGCACATGAGAGCATGAAACCAACAAATTTAAAAAAGGACAAAATTAAAAAAAAACCCTTTCATGCCGTTTTTTTTAAAAAGACGGCTGAAAATCTGAAAATTCAAAGTGCAAATCAAAAAGAAATTTGGAACAATACCCGAAAGATTACGAGCTTCTTTAAGTTTACAATGGGAAAAACGAAACCCCAAACTTGGGAGAACCCCTTACCCCTTCCCAGCAACTAAGATGACATCAATTTGCTGGCGATAAATATGGAAATGAACTAAAAACAATACCATTATCAAGATTCGGTTTTCGTTGGATTATTATTCGGTGGATTTCAAATGCCAGAAATATCGAGTCGGGTCAAAAAACGCATACAAAATTCATCATTTGCTTTACAACTGGGGGGAAATCCATATTACTAAAACCCAAAACCCAATATTTACGTTAGATTTATTTTTAATGAAGATATAACAGAAAAGTTTTTATGTTGTAAAATTTTGGGAAAGGGGAAAAAAAAACAGGAGAAAAAATATTCGAACAATAAAAAAATATCTTGAAGCAAAGTCCCTTACCTGGGAAAAATTTGTTGCGGTTTGCTGATGGTGTAACATTAACAGGTTCGAAAAAAGGGCTCAGGCTTAATCCCGAAAGTGGCGCCTTATATGGGATTTAATCACGGCATGATTCATCGGGAAGCTCTTGGCAACAGATATGGATGAAGAGTTCAACTATTACAAGACGCTGTTAGTTCAATTTCTACATTAAATGCAACAGTCTTAACAGCCGTCTCTTTTTTATACTTTCAATGAGATGGGCTTAACGTATGAGAGAATGTTACACACCGAAGTCAGATGGTTTACGTGGGGAAAAAACTACGACAGATATTTGTTTGAGAAATGAAGTGTAATTTTTTTAATCGAAAAGAAACATAATGGAAGTTTTTATATCAATGAAGTTTGGCTAGGAAAACTGAGCTATTTAGTTGATATTTTCAAAAAAAAATTTAAAGACTTAAATTTGAGTTGCAGGGTGAGAATTAACATCATAACTTTAGTAAAATTAAGCTTTTTTAAAAAAAGCTTAGTCTCTGGCAAAAAGAACCAATAAAAAAAACACCGACATGTTCCCCTTTTTTAACAAATTTTTTCAAGGAAAATAATATTAATATATTTACATTTAAAAAAATCATTTCAATCACATTTGGGTTAAAAAAAATTTTTTTTAGAAGATTCGAGGACTTTCCCGAAGAGATCTTGGTTAAATTGGTGATCCATTTTCCCGACATATCAGTTCAACCTTCAAATTAGTGAGAAAAACAATTATGATTTGATTAGTGAATTTTAGAGCAACCATCCGAACATCGTGAGATAACCGAAACTTGCAGCCACCCGGGCTATTAAAAAGGGAATTTACGTTTTATGTTTACAAAAAAATTTTCTTTAAATTATTAATAATATTAATTGTAAAATGATTATTTTTTTTTCGATAAAACGAAAATCACCTATTTACATTTTGAACATTTATTTTGGGGTCGCCAAAAATTTTCTCTCTACAAAAAGGGGGCGCAGTCGAAAAAATTTGCGCACCACTGGTCAAAAAAGACATCTCACTTCTTTCCCCTGAGAACATCTGTCTTTTTTTAAAACATTTTACAGTAGACGAGATTACATTTTTTTTTCATTAACTGGTTCCCAAAGAAAGGCGTACTCCACTCATTGGGGAACAAAATTAGCTCAGTATTTTTCCCCCCGACTGCGAATCATTTACGACTTCCTGGTTTTTAGCAATCGTAGACGATACATTTTTGCTTCTTTTGGGAAAAAAGATTAACTTATTGTGTGAGCTTTTTCCACAAAACAATTCCTATACCAACAATTTTTAAAGCTACAGTTGGGGATAAACATTTAAAACAAAATTTTTATTCTTTTCTACCCTACCGTTCATGAATAGGAAGTCTCTTTAAATTGCGGGCAGAATAAAGGATGTTTTTATTCTTAAACACAAAGCCTACCTTTTTTTCGCCCCATTGAAAATATTTGAAAATTTTAAATTTTTTTTATGAATTTTTTTCCCCTTTTCCTTATTTTTGGGCTTACCTTTTGATGCAACATAAAATCCCCCTTTCCTCTCAAGAGGTTTAAATCATTTTTTTTCTGCCCTTTTGTTAATATACGTTATATTTTTCTAACGTTTTGGGCAATTTGTCAGATACCATTAATTGTTTTAAGGTTTCAAATCCGTTATTTTAATTTTAAAAATATTCGAAACTTGTAGTTAAACGCGAAGCGAATTGCAAGAGTTTCTTTTCTCTGGAAGCATTTCGAAAATTCTCTAAACCCTTGCGCGTTGGTTCGAATTCTCTCAACACGATTGATTTTATTTCGTCAAATTGTTTAAATCTTCTCGTTTATAAAAGTTAGAATATTAAACCTTTCCCCCAACAAATTCAACAAAATCTCTGTTTTAAAATTTCCCCGGTATTTTTTTATACTATATGCCCCTTAACAAGAAAAAAAACCCCAATTTTAAGACTTATTTGGAGGTTTAATGGACAAGGTCCTCACACTTTTATTAAACTATCCAGCGCCCTTTTCTGGTTCTTTTTCCCCCCTGATTAACAGAAGTCGGGGTATTATTTACATTACCCCTAAATTTGGGTATAATTCAAATTTAAACTTCTTTTTTTTAAAAAACCCTTTTCTATTTCATTTGACCCCCCGGGTCGGTTTTTTTTGGTTTATTCTCGAAACCTTCGACGGATTTTTAACAACTTCGTTTATTTTAAATACGTCCCTTCCTCAATTAAGGTTTATGTCACTTTTTTTCTACCCTCGGTGACAACTAAACCGATTTTCTCGGCAACAGATTTTCTCATCTTTTTTTTAATTTTGCTATACCCCACATTTTTTTAATTTCAACAAGTAATTACACTAACTCAAAAAAACAATATTATCACAAAAACACAATTTTACTTTAAACTCAATGAAAAACAAAAAGCTTCATCTCTGAAATTAATTTGTTATTCGTCATAAAAATATTGTTCCCATCTATTTGCTGGGATTCTTTCCCTTTAAAACCAGGAAGCACATTTAAAAATCCTATGTTTATAGTAGCACACACCATTTATCTCTTCAAGACAATTTCTCATTATGCACAATACCTTTGACAATGCAGCCGATCTCCGGGTTAAGGACCATGTTTTTGGGCCCCCGTAGCTCTTTGGATAAAAAAATTTCTCAATTTAAAAAAAACGATCCCAAACCATACTTTTTTTACGTATCTCCATATTTATTCACAAACACACCCCCTCAACGCTTTTGGGGTTCTCCTCTCACTTCCCCCCATCGCAGCGCCATTTTTGGTGTGGGCCGGCCCAACAAAAGGTTAGGAGCTAAATGAAGCTGTTAGGGGTTTCGAAATCTAGTCGGGGTGTTTGAGATTATTTGCTTAATATTTAAAAATGACGATTTGGTCAGATATTTAAATTGGATTAGTATCGGCTTGAAAAAAGTATATATAGATTAACTTAGAACGTAACTTCAATTATTTGGTATGTGTATGGATAAGACGTTCCAAAAGTAAGTGATTCAACTCATAAAAATTTAAATATCGTCTTCCTGTTTTTTGCTCCCCTATTTTTTTGGTGCATTTCCCCCGGGTTGTTGATATTTGAAGGTTTAGACTTGTTAATAAATTGTATTTGTTTTGACTTAATGGCTAATCTTCCTTCTAACTCTCTTGCACTGATGGATGGAAGAATCCACCCATCACAAGGTGGAATATCAATTTTGGCAAGTTAGGGGTTAAAAAACCCCACCTGTTGCTTAATTTTTGCACCCCAGTGTATAACCCAGACGAGAACCCCCCCAAACTTTTGATGAAACCCCCTAAAAATTTGATGTTTTGGAGCTCTGTCCGTTCACCCCGGTTTTTTATGAAAACTATAGCCCGTCTTATAACTCAGTTGAAAACCCAAAAAAATTTTCATACATCATGTATGATCGTCAGAGTTTTGACCCAAAAAGATTTTAACGGGTCTATTCGCCCCTTAACTAACCTTTTGGGGTAAAATTTTTTTTTAAAAAAGTTTTCATTGAAAATTTTTCCCCGAAAAAAGAAGACTTGACTATGGAAATCAAGGTTTATATTTAAGCATTAACCATCAGGTTCGAGAGAGAGAGTGTGTGTGTTTTGGCCCTTGATAGCTCATTGGTATAAAAAATTACCAATTAAAATAAACGATCACCCCTTTTTTGGACTGTATTCCATATTTGCGGGCCCAAACCCCTCTAAAGCAAGGCTTTTTCCTCTCTATTTCCCCTATGGCGATCGCGCCATTTTAGGAAATGAACACGCAATAAAACAATATGAAATTATTAATTCACAATATACTAAATTCCCAATGACTTTAAACCCCAAAACGCATTCGAACATTTAAATATATAATACAAAATTACAATACACTTTAACCAAATCACAAATTACATTACACTCTTAAAATTTAACAATTTTAAAAAAACAAATTAAATCTATTCATTCATTGGAAGTAAACATTTTTTTTTGAGATAGGTTTTTTTTGAAAATACCTTTTTGTTTTTTTGATACTTAAAATCTCTAATTTTATTACCCTTTCCCCGGGAAATAACCCTCCAACTTTTCCCTAATGGCCAAAAAACAGCCATTTATCTTCCTTGATTATAACAAGATCCCCAATTTAAAACATTTTTTTTCCCCCAAAAACCCACCACTTCCCGTTTTTTAAAATTCCAAAGATAACCCATTTGACCTTTTTTTCCAAATTTTTTTGGATCTTTTTTATTTAAACCCTTTTGCCAGTTTTTTAATCGACATCGGGAATTTAAATTTAAAATTTGGGGGTTCAATGATTGTTTTAAAATTTTGGCCTTCCTATAAAAAAATTTTGGGGGAGTCAAGACATTCAGATCCTCTATGTCCGTCCCCCAAAGGAACAAGAGGGGGGGGAAATTTTAAAATTTCCCTTTTCTATTTGATTTGGGCCGTCAGAAATTGCTAAAAGGGTTTTAAATTTTTTAAATTACCCACAACTTTTTTAAATGGTATTTGAACGTTTTCCCCACCCAGCCCCCCAAAGACCCCCAAAAATTTGGGGGCCTTTTGGGGAAAGGGAAATCCCCAAAATTTTTTCACTAACAAATAACCAGAAAAAACCCTCCGTCTGATTTTTTCACTTTTAATGAAACCCCCTTCTAAATTTCCCCTGGTTACTTCCGACAAAATTTGGGGGAAATTATCGGGAGAAAAATTTAGAAACATTTCCCTCCCTAGAAAAAATCTTTTAAAAAGGTTGCAACAAAAGCTTCACAGATTTTAAATTTTATTGGACCAGTTCTAAAATGAATACATTTGGTTAAAAAACAGAAAAAAACAGCAACATTTTTTTTTAAAAAACACCTTTACGCTGTTTTTTGTTTTTTAACAAAAAAAAGGGGAACAGAAAAATCAACTCCTGTACAATTGGGAAAAAACCCAGCCGAAACTTTTTTCCTTTTGGAAAAGAGCTCCCTTTAAACCCTGCTCACAAACTACTGGTTTTGAAACCCCGGAAACCACATTTATGTCCAATTTGTCTAAAAAAGTGATCCCCTTTAAAAAAATCCAATTTTTTTGGCGAAATGAAACAATAATGATTGAGGTCCAACATGAAAATTTAAATTTCCCTAGGGTAATACTCAAAATATCAAATGAGAAAGTTGCATTTAGATGGAAATAGAAGGGGGGTATTTTCTATCTGAAATTAATTTCGTTATTACCAAGTCTACCACCCCCCTCTTTTAAAACCTTTTGGCATCAAGGTGTTGGGGATGTATGCTTTGGGAGCCCCCTGACTCCGAAAAAAGGTCTTAATCTCCTATTTTTGATATGTGGTTGATTTTGGGGTATGCTTGGTTTGCCATTGTTAATTTAGAGTAATTTAGAATATTGTAAACCCCCGGGGGTGGTGAAACAAAAGAAAGTTGGGGGGTAAAAAAATTTTGGGTTTACGTGATCCGGATGGATATCATTTGGTTTGGTTTTTTCTTAGATGATGAAAAAGGCATATAGTTTTTCATCCCCTTTGGGCCCTTTGTCTGGTTTTCCCCAGCTCGGGGGCGGGGGGTAGTCGGTAAAAATTTTTTCCCTTTTTCCCATAACAGCATCCATGAACCCAAAGGATCCTTCTTTTGCTGCGGTCTCGGTTGTCTGTTTTCCCGAGAGGGGTTTTTTTTGGTTTTAGTTGGTCTGCCCCAGGAGGTGGCGCCATTTTTTTGGTCCCCCTTTAAAGGGCATTTCCTTTTGGAAGTATTTTCTTTGTTTACCCGGAGCTGAAGATTTTTTTGGGGTTTTTTTTTGTTTGGGGCCCCGGGAGGGTTCCCCTTTTTTGGGGTTTTGTTTGGGGAATTTGGTGCAGGGGTTTTGGGATTGGCCAGGGGGCCCTTTTCCCTTCTTTTAAGAATGCAAGTTGGATTTTCATTGTCGTTTTAATGGGGCATTTCCTTTCGTTCGATGCGGCTCCCGGGATTTTAGACATGGGTTGTCTTTTTACAATTTTTAGGGGAAGGGGAAAAAAGTTGAAATTTGTAGCTTGCGTGGGCCCTGGGCGTCTGTTGAAAGTGTCTAAAAGGGGGGGAAAGATTTTCAATTGACTTTTTTGTATTTACCTCCCCTTTTCTTTTCAAGAAAATTTATACCTTTAGCAAAATGATCTTTGCACCTGTTTAGTAAAAACCCTTTTCAGATTTTTTGAAAACTCACTTGTTTTTGCTTTCAAAAGGACCTTTTTTTAACTTTTTTCTCTTTGCAATTATAAAGGAAACCCGTAAATATAACTGAGAATACAAAATTTTTTTACAATGTTGTATTAGTTTAATTAAACCGGGAAAAAAAACGGGTTGACACCATCATGAAACCCCGAAAAAAGAACTTAGAGTCATTGTTGGGGGGTTCTTTGTTCTTTATGAAAGTCGCTTTTACCCAATTGACGGTTTTTTTCCTGTCGGGATAGTTTTTCCATTTTTTAAAAAACCGGGACCATTCCATAAAGGATACTTTCTTACAGTTCTCGGGATTCATACCCCTTGTAAACCCCCAAGGGGTTATCAATGGGGTGTGTTTCCTTTCCCCCAACATCTGCCCTTCGTTTTTCCCCGCAACCTGTTGGCGACAAAACCCCCTTTAAGCAGCACGGTTCCTTTGCAGCCAACATAGCACTATCATTGAATGGGACCAAAAATTGTTTTGGGTTTCACCCAACTTCAACGCAGAAATCATTTTGGGGTAATTAACTTTTGAAAAGAAGCAAGCGAACATGGTTCAAAAACGTGGTATAGTTACTTGTTTAATCGGCGTCCCCGGGGGGTTTCTCCCAACAAGTTTCACTTTCATTTCACTACCCAAATTTAAACCCGTTTTTGCAATATACAAAACCCCCCAAACCTTTTTTTCGGATGAATCACAAAACGTGGACTCAGTAACTTCAGCATGTTGAATCACAGTGCTTTCTCAATATTGATGCCGAAGCTTTTAAAAGATTTCACAAACTTTGCCATTCACAAGCTTCTTTGTCGGGGAAGCCCTGTCCCCCAATAAATTTTCAGTAACCAAAAATTTTTTGCGGGGAAAATTTTTGGGGTTTTATGATCACGGGAAAGAAATCCCAGTGGATCGAAGAGTTAGCGATGATGGATAAGCCCGGGCCCCTTTTTGGGGTTGAATGGATTTTTGATCCACTTCTACCCAAAGGAAAAACGTCAGTTCAAACCTTCCAGGAAATTTCCTAAATTTTTAATTTCATCCACAATGAAAAATTCATACCCTTTCCCGTGGTTGGGGTAAGCTCTGGGGAAATTTCCCCACCCCCATTTATGAAAATTTTTCCCCGAGCGGTTTTCGGGAACGCCCAAAAGTTGATGTTGCAGAGTTTTTGCCCCCCTTCAAAAGGAATTTGCTCCCTTTTAAATCCCATCCAAAAGGGTCATTAAAAGCCCCGAGGGAAGAATTGGGAAATTTTCCCCCCTCGTAAATTTGGTCTGCTTAAAAAGTTCGCATTGCTGAAAAGGGAGCACAAACCCGGTTTCCGTATGTTACGGTATTTAGTTGGTAAGTTTTAAACTGGTCATTGCCCCCTCCTTCCAAAAAATTTCCCTTTAAGGTCCCTTTGACCTCGTCTATATTAATCATGCGGTACACCCTGACGAATATCAGCCGTAAATGCACAGATGTGTTTTACGAAACTCCCCAACACTTTTTAAAACAACCCCACCTTGAATGACCCCACCGTTATATTGAATACAGTTCAACGTTTTCCCCACTAAAGTAAGGGTGGAAGCTTTAAAACACATTCTTTTTTTTGTTGTACTTTTTTGAGGCCTGTAGATGCCAATGGGGGCATAAAATAAGTTAAAATGGGGGCCTCAACATTCCCCCAAATTTTAGTCATGGCCCCAACCCTTTTTCATTTTCCCTTTTTTAAAAAAATGAATACAATTTTAGGTATTCTGGTCTTTTAGACAAGCGAGTCCATAATGATTCAAGTCGCTTTAGAGCAATACCCTTTTTAAATTTCCCAAAGACTTGACCCATTTTCCCTTTAAAATGGCATTCCACAATTTTTTTGCCCTTTTTCTCTTTTTTGGTCCCGCGCGAATGTTCCTCAAAATAAAAAGCTTTTTTTCCCCTTTTAGGTAATTCTTTCGCTCTATTTCCTCAATCTCCCCAATTTTTTTCCCAAGTTTAAATTTTTAAATCTTTTTTCACCGCATATTTTCCCAATAATTAGATTTAAATTTTATCTGAACTGGGAATACTACCTTTTTCCCAATGTACCCGAATACAGAATCCTGAAACCCAGACGCTTTTTGGGCCTTTTTTTTCCCCTGACTTTATTTTTGTCATAAAAGTATTCCGCCCAATTAAAAATATCTTTTTTTTCCCCGGAAAAAAAAAATTGGGATCCGCAAGGTCAATATATTCTGGAATCCGCACACGCGTATCAAAACTTATGTTTTGGGAATTAAATCTGTTATTTTTGGTACCCCCAAAATGAAATATCTCTTTCAAAATTTTTATTTTTTTTTCCGCCACAGTTCCCGTAATTTTCTGCGATTAACTGCCAACGGTTTTTTGCGAAACAGATTTATCATTTCCCCCTTTTTATTTGTAATCGCTGACTCATTCAAAATCTGCGACCCAAAGGGGTTAAAGAACAGAGGGTGCGCAAACTGGGGGTCGCGACCCTGGGGGTCGCCAAATTTTATGAAATGCATTATGCCTGCATCCCGCATACCTTAAAAGGGGTACATATGGGGGTGAAACGCCGTCACTTACTTTTTAAATTCAATTTCCTGCTTTTCCCCGCTCTTTTTTTGGGGCCCGTAATGTGCAATGTATGAAAAGTGTGAAGACGCAATTTTTTCACCCGGTAGATGACGCCCACTTCGCGGTAATTCGCCATTTTTACTAAAAAGGGCCTATTTGTCCAAAAAATATTGATGTTATACTTTTTTTGTGTCCGAACGGTGCGCACTGGCATGCGCACCGTACGAGAGGGAGTGTAATCAAGAGCTGTGGGGTCATCTTGTAACTTTGGTACCATCCCAAAGGCCAAACCAAATGCCCAAAAAATTATCGCTGAATGTTTTACTGCGGGGTTTCCATTTTAAAGTTGTAGCATGTAACGGTTGGGCCCTGCAATTTTTTTTATTTTCCCCTCGATTTTTATCAGTGACGTTGTGTATTATGATTTTTTATTTTTATCGGGTTTTGCTGCTTTTTGCTTTACCCAGGTATGTGCTATCAGTAAAAAAGGCCCCTGTTAATTTTATTGAATTTCTAAAAAAAGATAATTTTTATTATTTGTTTTATTTAAAAAAATTTAAACCCCCTATATTCAAAATTTGGTTTAAATGGGTAATACGTACACCAGGACATCTTCAGCTAACAAACGAAAAAAACTGATGAGGAGTCTAAAAATTTCCCGAACAAAATCCCCTCAAAAAAAAAAAGAAAATACTAAATTTATTAAGTATGGTTTTACATTTGTGTTGTTGATAAAGAAGAACCCCCGATAGTGTCATTTGCAACAAAAAAAATTAGCACATGAGAGCATAAAAAACCAAACCCAAATTTAAAAAGGAACGAATTAAAAAAAACCCTGCATGCCGTTTTTTTTCAAAAGACGGCTAAAAAAATCTGAAAATTAAAAAGTGAAAAATCAAAAGAAATTTGGAACAATACCCCGGAAAGATTACGAGCTTTTTGGGGGCAGTTTACAATGGGAAAAACAATAAAACCCCCCAAACCTTGGGGGAGAACCCCTTTATCCCTTCCCAGCAACAAAAAGATGACATCAATTTGCATGGCGATAAATATGGAAATGAACTAAAAACAATACCATTATCAAGTTTCGGTTTTTCCGGTTGGATTATTATTCGGTGGTTTTCCCGAAATCCCAAAGAAATATCGAGTCAGAATCAAAAAACGCATAAAAAAAATTCATCTGTATTTGTTTTTACAACTGGGCGGAAATTACCGATATTACTAAAATGTCAAAACCCAATTATTTACGTTAGATTTTTTTTTTAATGAAGATATAACAGAAAAGTTTTTATGTTGTAAAATTTTGGGAAAGGGAAAAAAAAAACAGGAGAAAAAAAAAATTCGAAGCAATAAATAAATATCTTGAAGCAAAGTCCCTTACCTGGGAAAAATTTTGTTGGGGTTTTTGCTGATGGTGTTCCAACATTAACAGGTTCGAAAAAAGGGCCCCAGGCTTAACCCAGAAAGTGGCGCCTTATATGGTATTTAATCACGGCATGATTCATCGGCAAGCTCTTGGCAACAGATATGGATGAAGGGGTTCAATTTTTATTACAAGACGCTGTTAGTTAAATTAACTACATTAAATGCAACGGGTCTTAACAGCCGTCTCTTTTCTATACTTTGCAATGAGATGGGCTTAACGTATGAGAGAATTTTTACACCCCGGGAAGTCAGATGGTTTTACGGGGGAAAATCTACGACAGATATTTGTTTGAGAAATGAAGTGTAAATTTTTTTAATCGAAAAAAAAACATAGACTGGCAAGTTTTTATATCAATGAAGTTTGGCTAGGAAAGCTGAGCTATTTAAAATTTTATATTTTCAAAAAAAAATTAACGACTTAAAAATTTTAGTTGCAGGGTGAGGGAAATTAACCATCATAACTTTAGTAAAATTCAAGCTTTTTAAAAAAAAGCTTAGTCTCTGGCAAAAGAACCAATAAAAACAACACCGACATGTTCCCTTGTTTTTAAAAATTTTATCCCAAAGGGAAAAAAATATTAATATATTTACATTTAAAAAAATCATTTCCCAAACACATTTGAAAAAGAAATTTTTTTTAGAAGATTCGAGGACCTTTTCCCGAAGAGATCTTGGTTAAATTGGTGATCCATTTTCCTACGACATATCAGTTCAACCCCCTTTAAATTAGTGAGAAAAACAATTAAAAGGAAATTTTATTAGTGAATTTAGAGCAACCATCCGAACATCGGTGAGATAACCGAAACTTGCAGCCACATAAGGGCCCCATTAAAAAGGGAATTTACTGATTTTTTTTTTTATACAAAAAAATTTTCTTTAAATTATTAATAATATTAATATTTTAAAATGATTATTTTTTTTTCGATAAAACGAAAAAAAGCAAACCCATTTTTCATTTTGAACATTTATTTTGGGGTCGCCAAAATTTTCTCTCTACAAAAAGGGGGCGGGAGTCGAAAAATTTGCGCACCACTGGTCTAAAAAAGACATCTCACTTCTTTCCACTGAGAACATCTGTCTTTTTTTAAAACATTTTACAGTAGACGAGATTACATTTTTTTTCATTAACTGGTTCCCAAAGAAAGGCGTACTCCACCCCATTGGGGAGACATAACTTAGCTCAAATATTTTTTCCCCCCGACTGCGAATCATTTACGACTTCCCCGGTTTTTAGCAATCGTAGACGATTTCATTTTTGCTTCTTTTGGGAAAAAAGATTAACTTATTGTGTGAGCTTTTTCCACAAAAAAAAATTCCTATACCAACAATTTTTAAAAACTACAGTTAGGATAAAAAATTTAAAACAAAGTTTTTATTCTTTTCTACCCTTTCCGTTCATGAATAGGGGAAATCTCTTTAAAATTTCGGGCAAAAATAAAAGGATGATTTTCATTCTTTTAAAAACAAAAACACTACTCTTATTTTTTTGCCCCATTTGAAAAAAAATTTAGAAACAGTTTTAAATTTATTGTTATGAATTTTTGCCCCTTTTCGCCCCATTTATGGGCTTACCTTTTGATGCAACATAAAATCGCCCCCTTTGCCTAACTCAAGAGGTTTAAAAACATTTTTGGTTCTTTCCCTTTTGTTAATATACGGGGATATATCTCTTTTTTTAACGTTTGGGGCAATTTTTTCCCGGGTACCATTAATTGTTTTTTAAAGGGTTTTAAATCCGTTATTTTAATTTTAAAATATTCGAAACTTTTTAGTTAAACGCGAAGCGAAATTTTTCAAGAGTTTCCCCTTTTTTCTGGAAGCATTTCGAAAAAATTTTCTAAACCCTTTTCGCCGTTGGTTCGAATTCTCTCAACACGATTGATTTTACTTTGTCATAATTGTTTAAATCTTTTTCGTTTATATAAGTTAGAATATTAAACCCCTTTTTTCCCCCCAAATTCAACAAAATCTCTGCTTTAAATTTTCCGGTACTTTTTTTTACTATATGCCCCTTAACAAATAAAAAAAACCCCCAAACTTAAGACTTATTTGGAGGTTTAATGGACAAGGTCCTCACACTTTTATTAAACTATCCAGCGACCTTTTGGTTCGTTTTAACCCCCGATTAACAGAAGTCTGGGGATTATTTACATTAGCCCCCAATTGGTTATAATTCTAATTTTAACCCCTTTTATTTTTTAAAACCTTTTTATTTCGATTTGGGCCATCCCGGGCGGATTTTTTTGGGTTTTATTCTCGAAACCACTTCGACGGGATTTTTAACAACTTCGTTGTCATTTTTTAAAAACGTCACCCCTTTTCTCCTTAATTAAGCTTTATGTCACTCTTTTTTATACCCTTTGGTGACAACTAAACCGGGTTTTTTTCGGCAACAGATTTTCTCATCTTTTTTTTAATTTTGCTATACCCCACATTTTTTTAAAATTTCAACAAGTAATTACACTAACTCAAAAAAACAATATTATCACAAAAACACAATTTTACCCTTTTAAACCCCAATGAAAAAAAAAATTAGCTTCATCTCTTTAAATTAATTAGTTATTCGTTTATAAAAATTTTTGTTCCCATCTATTTGCTGGGATTCTTTCCCCTTTTGAGACCAGGAAGCACCATTTAAAAATCCTCCCTGTTTTTATAGTAGCACACACCAATTTTTATCATCTTTTAAGACAATTATCTCATTATGCACAATACCTTTGACAATGGCCCGCCGATCTCCGGGTTATAGGACCATGTTTTTGGGCCCCCATAGCTCTTTGGATAAAAAATTACTTTTAATTTAAAAAAAACGATCACAAACCATACTTTTTTACCGTATCTCCATATTTATTCACAAACACACCCCTCAACCGGGGTTTTGGGGTTTTCCCTTTTCCCACTTCCCCCGGCGATCGCAGGGGCCATTTTTGGTGATGGGCCGGGCCCAACAGAGAGGTTAGGAGCTAAATGAAGCTGTTAGGGGTTAACTTTGGGAAAACTTTGTCGGGGTGTTTGAGATTATTTGCTTTAAAATTTAAAAATGACGATTTTTTGGGCAGATATTTAAAAGGATTAGTATCGGAGAAAAAAGTATATATAGATTAACTTAGAACGTAACTTTAATTATTTGGGGATGTGTATGGATAAGACGTTCCAAAAATAATGATTCAACTCATAAAAATATTAAATATCGTCTTCCTGTTTTTTGCTCCCCTATTTTTTTTGGGTGGGATTTCCCCCCGGGTTGTTGATATTTGAAGGTTTAGACTTGTTAATAAATTGTATTTGTTTTGACTTAATGGCTAATCTTCCTTCTAACTCTCTTGCACTGATGGATGGAAGAATCCACCCATCACAAGGTGGAATATCATTATTTAAGGACAATACTCCTCTAGTGGAGATGGAGGACTTATCCGATTCGCCAGAGAGCAACCATCAAAATAATCACGAATGAGATTGATCGTAGGAACAGCACTGTGAGGAAAATTGTTCACAGCGCATTTCACATGTCAATGGTATCAACATGCTGGATTCCACGATTGTGGATTCCTTTTCAGAAGCAATAACATCCGTCCCTACCCAGTGGCATAAATAATGCTGTGGTTTGGGGTCTCAAATCTCTTTCCCGAAAAACGGACTTTTTAAAAATTTTTTTTTAATTTTTAATTGAATGAAATTTTAAAACTTCTGAATTTTAATTTTTTAAAATTTAACTTTTTAAAAAAACATATATAAAGTAACTTTCTTTTTTCTATAAATTTATTAAAAGAAAAAATTTTAAGGTTTTTTAAACCCCTGACACCCATTTTATATGAACTTTCATATGATCTGGAGCAGAGGGGGGCAGACTTTTTCAGGATACGGTTTACTTCTAATTTTTTCAAGGTGTTGCGGTACACCCAGTGTCAGTGGCACACACAGGGAAGGGGAGGAGAGGATACGCATGTTCAGACCCTCCCCATAGCTTTTGATCTTTTTTTGATTGATTATAATCCCATGTATATATCACATAAAACGAAATTAAGTATTTGCTATTAATAATTTTTTTTATTAACTCTAATACTGTGATTATTTATTTAATAATTTATTTTTTACTTTTTGTTGTTCCCCCACAATCTCAAAAAACCCAAAAAAAAGTTTGGCTGCATATTGGGCGTATGAAGGGGAAAGGGGGAGTCTTAAGGCCCCCCCTTTCCTCTCACTGAAAAATTCTTGTGTAAAACAAATGCCCCCTTTTAAAATACATAAAAAAAAAATTTTTTATCAAAAAATTGTTTCGTTTTTATAGTCGAAAGACCCTTTGTCTGCATATTTTAAAATCTTGGTAAATTTTTATATATAATTGCTTAAGTTTTTGTTTCAGGTGGTCACTCTAAAATGTTTTGACGATCCACCGGTCGCTCGCGATCGACATAATGCCCACCCCAGATCTAGAGTGCTTAAGGTATCCGACTACCCTAAAATCGTGATTTTTTTTGATTTTTATTTTTTAGGCCATCGTATTAACTGTATAAAAATACCGTTTTTTCTTTTCCATTCACTAATTTCAAAATCTCCAAAATTTTTTTTAAAAGCAGATGCCATAACCCTTTTCATATGATGTCAAACTTTTAAAAAAGCGGTTTTTTCTCGAAATGTGTTTTTTTTTGGGGAAAACCCCCAAAAAGGGGACAAAAAGGGTTGCTCAAAAATTTTTAAATAATTTGCTGTGAAAATTTTTTTTGTGTGTTCTTTCATAACAGTAAAAGTGTTTTAATCTTTAGGGTTTGTCCCAAACACTGTTTTATTACGAAATTTACAGTTCTTTTGGGGGGAAAATATCACCGTTTTTTTTAAACAACCCTATCATAACGAAGATAAAGTGCTCTAGTTTTTTGAAAAAAATTTAAAAAACCCCTTTTCCTGAAGGCCATTTTTAAAAAAGGGAAAAGGGAAAGTAATACACCAAGATTGGAAAAAATTTAGAATCGGTTCATTTATTATTTGTACAAAGGGGCCCCGTTTTAATGTAGTTTTTTGTCAATTTTTTTCCCATTTTTTTTTTTCCCTTTTAGTACAATAATTTATTTTTCTCTTCTTAATTTTAGCCTTTTTTTCTTAAAATGTATTAAATAAATCTAAAAACCACGAAAAAATCTCCATATCTTCACTTTTTTTTAAAAAAAGTTCTCGCAAGTAGTCGCATACCTTAATATGGTCATTCATTCTTTTTGAACGGGACTTCATTGCCTTCAGTGCAGCCGAAACGTCCCACTCTCAGTTAAAAATAAATCAATAAAAACAATTTTTTTTAAAAAAAGTGCAAAAGATAAAAGAAAAAAAACTTCCCCGCATTGTTGTTTTATTTTTTGAGTTTATTTTTTAAATATTTAAACCATCGAAAAGCAAAATTAAACCTTTTCCCATTTTGAAAGATTGGATGAAAAAATTTTTGGGAAAAGGGAAATTTTTTTTTATTAACTTAATTTTAAATCAGTGGTGCAAAACCCATGTGGGGCTGGGGCTACTGTTCCCCCAAATCAGTATACGCGACCTTTGGGGCCTGAGGTGCATGAGCAGATGTTCCGGGTCAGGTGGTCGGGCTGACGTGAAACCCCCAGCGTTAAGTTCCCCCAAGCAGGCTTGGTACCATTTTTTAAAAAGGGCCCCACCCCCGGGGACCCTTTCCCCTATCCCATGATCTTTAAAACTGTACAGGGTAAAAATGGATTTCCAAGACTAACCATGATAAATCTAATTTTTTTATTACCAAAAAATAATATTCCCGAACACGCAACCCATTAAAAGGGGAAACCCTTTTTTGTGATATAAAGAGAGCCCCGAACCTTTTTTGTGAATAACATACGAAACCGAATAGTTTAATTTTTTAAACAATGGTATCATAATATATAACCCTTACTTAACTAATTTATTCAGAATTAAAAACCGTCCTGTAGTCACGCGGGTAATTTTATTTCTTTCCGTATCAGCACTGCTTTCAGCGACCCCCCTTTTTTCCTTCTAATCCCCTTATTAAACAACTATGTATACATTCATTAATTTGCATTTCATGGTTTTTTTCAAAAGGGATGGTTGGGAAAAAACGCATTTTTTGCCCCAAAATTCCCCAAGAGGATTATTAGAGAAGAAAGTCTCGTAAAGCCCCGTCACAATTTTATCCACCCACTGTATGGATGAAAGGCTGAGTCAACCTTGCCCAGTCCGGGGTTTTAACCTCGGACCTGTAGTGTGGAAGCACGATGCACTAACCACTGAGCCACTGGGCTTCAAGGATATTAAAATAATAAAATAAAAGATTAAAACAATTACATTGGAGACTCTTTGTAGGGCAACATGCAACGTCTCGTCGCCCCAAAAATTTTTCCTTAAGTTTCCTTTCACAAAACGCAATAATTTCCCCCTTTTACTCCCGGGAAGACACTATTTAATTTTAGTCGTGAAACCAAAGTCAAATGTACGATATCTTCGCTCAAGAAGTATTTAGAAATAGAAGCTATTTGTAATCAATAAATATGATTAAGCAAATTTGTACTTCAGAAAAATAGACCAGACGAAAATCCTTGTAAAATAAAACACATTCTTAGCTTCGATCATCCTTTCATATTTGTTACAATTAAGTTTCCTAACTGTCATTTTGTGATCGATTTTTAAAGTAAACTCACTTCATACGCTTCGTAATTTTGAACCTGTAAAATTAAAAATCCCAGGGTTATGCTGAAAACTGACAGTGCTGACATCTATTGATTAATTGTGGAACTGATTTTTAGATCTTAAAATAATAATTAATATTATAATTAATTTTAGAACATTTTAAAAACTTTATGTTCATATTTTTGATTTTTAAACTAATATGAGCTTAGATCAGTAATTCATAAGGGGTGCTTAGTGTAATATAAATTTCATGAATGCTGTAGAAACAATGATTTGGTATAAAATATAAAATAAAATTTCTAATCATGTTTTGTTTCAAATTAGAATTACTTCCTGCTTTTAAAAGAACAAAATAAGGTGTTAAATATGGTAAATATAATTTTAACAAGTAGAAAGCAACTAGATTTTTATATTACATATTTATTCATAAATAAAAACAAAATACCCAGGTTGTGAATTAGTTTATCTTTTTCTCAATAGATGGCACTTTAGTAGCTGAATCACAATCGCATTGTGATGGTTTGTTAACATCCTGTAAAAAAGATTTTTTTACTGCGTAATATTCTGCATGTTTCTTGCAAATAATACTACAAGAAAATATTAAAAGAAATACACATAAACAAGAAAAACTTTCTTCTGAGAAAAGTTCAATGGAAAAAATTTTGCAGTTATAACAATTTTACTGTTTTCAGAATATTTTGATTAAATATCAGTAAAATAACTTGAACAGCTTCGCGAATTTCCACAAAAATCAGGCCCGCTTTTTCGCTTAGGCACGCTAGGCATATGCCTAGGGCGCAAGAGAGTTTTTTGGTGTGTGGGGGCAAAAATTTGGGAGGGCGAAAAAGGGAAAAAATTAAAATTGCAACTAGCGTACCACCAGAGGCGGCTCTAGGACTAGACAAACCGGACCTCTGCCCGGGCGGCATTTGGATCGAATTTGAAAAAAATATTGTTTTGTTACAAAAAAATTTGATATATTTTCAGAAATATTATTGGGTGCGAATTTGGTAATTAATTTAATGTATTTTATTTCCTTATTTTGTACTCTGTAATATTTTATGTCAGTTTAGTGATATGTTGAAACATAAGGTTTTGAGGCTGGAGCAGTGGCGCACACAAGGGGTCTGGACCCCCCAAGCCCTTGATTTTTTTCCGATTGGTTATAATTCTAAGTATATAATACTTAAAATTTAATTAAATATTTGTTATTAATGATTAATTTTATTAATTAATGCTAATTATTTATTCATAATTAGTTTTCTAGCTTTATTCCTGAAAATCGACAAAATCAAAAATAGCATGATACAGGAATGGTGAACTTTCAACCCCGGACCCCCTTGAAAAATTCCTGTGTGCGCTATTGGGCTGGGTAATTTTGTTATATCAAGAATTTTGATATGCTTGCACATCTTTCACGTGTAACTTTCTCCCCATCCCGAAGTGGGGTCACATTCCTTTCACATTCCTTTTCTTCCTGTTTTGTTTTAGTCTTGAGTGTAGTTACTATAAGTTAAAATAAATCCTTGGGATACCACCATCAGTGAACTTTTTTTCGAAGAAATTGGCCTACTGGAATGAGCAATTCCTTCTCTTAGATTTTACTCGTTTGAAATAATAACATATAATTATGTCCTTAATTTGGAATTATTTTGTATTTTTTAAGACTTAAAAAAAATATATATATATTGTTATGCTGCCTTTTTGTTTACAAGATTATTCAAAGTTTTATAGGTGTGTATCTCTGTCAAAAATGTATCTTTTTTTAATTATAATTTTTTGCTTTGGAGAAAGGGCGGCATTTTCTATTTTCTATTGCCCCGGCAGAGCTGTTAGAGCCGGTCCTGGTACCACCGCTTAGAGAATCATGAAAGAAGCATTTCTACCCTTAAGAGAGTATAGACTGAAATGAGATCTACAATGGAAAAAAAAACAAAGCTTAATAGTTTGATGTTGCTATGCATTCAAAATAATATAACAATAGAAACACAATGACCCAAGAAAGAATAAGGATGTCTAAAAGTAAAATATAGCAAAATGATAAGTGATAAAAAGATGATAATTAACGAGTTGAAAACAATTCATACCGTAATGTGTTCTCTACACTGTTAAGGCAAAAGATGTTATGGATTTACTGTACTAATTTACAAAAGGACGGGGAGTCTGTGATGTCGTAAGGTAAGAAATGAACAAAAGTGACCAAACCATGCCAATACCCTTTCCTTACGGCTGCCGGTTGCCAGTCCCCGACATGGCTAGGTGGTGGGTAAGGGAAACATTCCCCGAAAAGCAAAAACAAATAAAGGGAAAAGAGTAACAGGGTTAAGGGAAAATCTCTCCCGAACCAAAACTAACAAGGTAAAAACTGAAGAAGTGAGGAGAGTGTAAGAATTTGAAGTCCCTAGGGAGCCGGAAAGGTTCAAAACGGCCCTGACAAAAATATAAGCTCATTTTATTTATTTCAAGATGATGATGATGAGTTTGGTGTTTTATGGCGCAAGAGTCAGTTTTGGCTATACTGCGCCAAACATTCATAGGTCTGTGCAATGGCTCACACAAGGGGGGAGGAGGTCCGGACCCCCCAAAGCCCTTGATTTTTTCCCGATTGGTTATAATTCTAAGTATATAATACGTAAAATTTAATTAAATATTTGTTATTAATGATTAATTTTATTAATTAATGCTAATTATTTATTCAATAATTAGTTTTTTACTGTGTTTTGTTCCTGAAAATCGACAAAATCAATAATAGCATGATACAAGAATGGTGAACCCCTTGAGAGAAAAGGAAAAGTTCACTAAGGTACCTCGGGATTGTGACACCCGTACCCACCTAAAGAAGGTGAGCCCCCTGAGGGGATTATTTACTTCCAGGACAATTAATTAGAATTTTGAATGTTCGCTTCTTGAATGAATGCACGAAATTATAACAATTTTAATTGTTTGACATTAGTCTGCATTCCTCTTTCTGTGAGAAACAAAATTTTGTTTAAAATTTTTCTTGTGCACCAGGGGCGTACGTGGACTACTTTTATATGTACGGCGGCATGAATCAAAAGAAACTTACATGAAAGCTCGGAGGTGTAATATTTAATGTGAAAATTAAAAATATTCTTGTTTATGGGTGGACTGAGCCCTTTAACTCTCTAACTTCTTATGCACGCCACTGCATATCACTCCAAATTAAGAAAAGATATCAACTTCTCTTACTATCCTAATATTTTTATGGTGCTTTAACTATTTATACCATAATTTATTAAATTATGTATGTATTTTTATTTACCTATTGATACACTGGTGTGCAAAACTTAAACAACAATGTAAATTTTAAGCAGATAGCCATGAAATTTCAGAAAAGGGATTATTGCAATCAGTACAATGAACACGTAATTCTGTAGATAGGTGATGTTTATGCAAATGTCAGGAACAAAACATCACATGAGACGGAAGTGCACGTAAAACGCGTGTGGTCGGCGCACACAGATCAAGACTACAATGAAAAGAAAAGCGGAGGCGCAATTAAAGACATTCGCTGCAAGTGCAAGTGGTTCCTTCGTGAAACATGGCTTGAAGAAATACTGGATGACTTCACGCGTGGAAGAATGATCGGAAAGCTGGAGGAAGGGCGTAGTTTAACCTGTGTAGCTGAAGAGTTCGGAATCAACAAAAATGTCGTTTCGCGTGCTTGGAAAGCCTTACAAACCGTAGGTACAATTGTTTGAAAGGTTTTTGGTGGCCGCCCTAACTGCAGTGGATGACCAATACATCGTCCTGCAAGGGAAAAGAGCCCAATACCAGTCAACAAGCGCCATTGCTCAGCAACTATGTACAGCAACAGGACGATAGGTGTCGCGGTTTACCGTGGCCTGACGCCTTCACAAAAGTGGTCCATTCTCCTGTATTTCTGAACATTGCATCCCTTTGAAAGTTAGGCATCGGCGACATCGCTTAGAGTAGTATAGGAACACAACAGGACATCTCATCAATAGAGTCGTGTCCTCTTTACGGATGAGAGTCGTTTCAGTGCCACAAGCGATTCTCAACTCCATTTGATTTGGAAATAGGTCAGGATACGGTTTCATTCCAGAGACCATTATGATGGTCTTGGAGTTGTCGTCTTAGGAAGCATTATGCTGAACATGTCGACTGAGCTCCACGTTATCGACAGAGGTTTTGTAACCGGAGATCGCTTTTGTAAGGAGGTGATCCTTCCCAGGGCCGGCTCTAGTAGTTTTGCCACCCCGGACAAAAATGGAAAATGCCGCCCCTCTTTCTAAAGCAAAAAATTATAATTAAAAAAGAGGAGTTGTTCACACAGATACACACCTACAGAATAATTTTTGCAAATGAAAAGGGAGCATAACAATTATATGCATTATTTTAAAAAATACAAAATAATTTGAAATTAAGAACATAATTATCTGTTATTATTTTAAACGAGTAAAATGTAAGAGAAGGAATCCCCTCTAATTACCCCTAGAAGTTCTAACTACCCCTGTCCCCTTTTGGATAGCTGAAACCGGATATCGTATGGGTAAAAAGAATTTCCGTAGTGACCCCACTCCGGGCTGGGGAGAAAGCTATTAGTGTAAGATATGTAAACATATCAAATTTAATGATTTAACATGTATTCCCTCCTCGAACACTTCAAGTTTCAACAGAAACTGGCATTAAACGCAGAGCCGGTTTAAAGTCATTTCGGGCCCTGGGCGGAGAAGATCTGCAGGGCCCCTTTCACACTGGTGGATCGAAATTTATTACCAGAAAACCTGGTTAAGTCCAGCTTATCCGGGCCCCTGGGCACCCGCTCCAAGCACCCAATGAATAAGCCGACACAATTAAATGTACATACAAAATAAAGAAATAAGATAAATAAAACACCAAATTTCCACTCAATAATATTTTAGGAAATATGTAAAATTTTTTGTAAAAAAAAATATTTCTCAAGTTCGATTCGAATGCCGCCCTTAAAATTTGCCGCCCCGTGCAGGGGTCCGGTTTGTCCGGCTCTAGAGCCGCCCCTGTCCTTCCCCATGTGCGTCATTCCAAGGAGCTACTGGACCAGACTTCGTTTTTATGGATGGTAATGCATGGCCACACCGAGCTGCTGATGCTCTGCAGCTACTAGAAAGAGAAGATATCACTGAAATGGATTTAGACCAGTTCCCCCCTCATTTAAATCCCATAGAAAATGTGTAGGATGCTTTGAGTAGGTGTCTTGCGGCACGGTTACATCATACAAGGAACATTTAACAACCGAAACAAATATTGATTGAGGAATGGGCACTTTTACCTCAAGAACTCTTAGAAAATCTGGTGCTGAGTTTGGAGAGACGGTGCGAAGCAACCATTGCAGTAAGGGGAAGGCATATCCCATACTAAGGGACATCTGCTTGTTGTTCTTCTTGGACAGACAATCATGTGTAACTCTACTATGAGTTGAATATAAAGATTTTTTTGTTTGTTTGATTCCGCACTATATGTGCATTGCATTCCTTTTTGCGTAACTATGCTTTCGTTGTTATTTAAGTACAAAATGCTGTGTTCTTTCATTTCTGAATCTCATGTCCCTTGTATAATTTCTTGTAAAGTTATGGTAACAACAACAAAAAAAAAACCAAACTGTTGCTTAAGTTTTGCACACCAGTGTATGTTAAGTATTGAGGAAGAAGCCTTTTTATGCTGTTTTCAATAAAAAATTTCTCCGTTACTTTATATATGTGCGTAAGGTAAATCGGGAGAAGTTGCCACTTTTAAGGAATTTTCGATTAGTACATTGAAAATTGAAATAACAAGACCATGAAAAAAATGCAATTTATTTTTCAACATTTAAGGTATCCGACTACGTTCGAACCGTGATTTTGCAAAAGCGCATAAATGGATAATTTTCATGATATTTACTATCACTTAGATTAGAATACATGTATAAAATTGTTTTAAGGACATTTTGAGAAAAAAAAATTATTTAAATATAATATTTTAGCAAAAAATTAACTTAGAATAATCTTTTTTCAAAATGTTCTCCTTTTGTGAAAAATGCTTCTATTATAATAAAATTTTGCCTGTATATATCTCAGACCACTGCACAGAGGCTCAACTAGAATTTTTGAAATATATAACTTAGAAGTGGGTTTACCCATATTTTACGACAACAGAGGGGAGCAATTTTAAGAAAAAAACGCCAATAATTATTTCAATTGGTGGTAACTCTGAAAATAATGTGCATTTTTCAAAAATTCTAGTTGAGCCTCTGTAAAGAGATCTGAGCTATATACAGGTAAAATATTATTATAATAGAAGCATTTTTCATAAAAGGAGAACATTTCGAAAAAAGATTATTCTAAGTTAATTTTTTGCCAAAATATTGTGTTTAAATAATTTTTTTTGTCAAAATGTGTCCTTAAAACAATTTTATGCATATATTCTAACCGTGAACAATAAATATCATGAAAATTATCCATTTATTCACTTTTTTTAAAATCACGGCTCCGAACGTAGTCGGATACCTTAATTGGTTATGTATACAAGTTAATTTTCTTCTTAGTAAGAAAATAAATAAAAAATTTAATGTTAAAGAAATTTTTTGGAAATTTTGGCAGTTTCCCCCCCATATATGGGGAAAAATCCCCATCATGGAATA
>BMAV01001213.1:27776-56817 GCA_019973955.1 Trichonephila inaurata madagascariensis
TGCGATAATACGTACCAAATTCTTAGTAAAACCCCCTTGACTAGAGAAAAAATAGCACATATATAGAACTGTTATCTGTATTGGACTAGCTAATCAGATCTGAATAGCTACCATCGTTATGGTACTCCTATTCAATATCGTGTCTACCCAATACATTTTAAACTGGTTTCAGTACCTTCTATATGCAGTTAATTTGATTCAAAAAATTATTTATCTCCAAAATCAGAAGTTTACACAATTAAACTATCTGCAAAACACAATACTGATTTCTTAGTCCTTAAACTGGTATGCGAAACAACATGAAGCAAACGATGAATAAAAAAATTAAATTAGCATCATATTGCCGATGAAACATCTTAGCATGTATTGATGATACTTCATTTTCGAACATCTCTAATGCTAACAAAAAATTTTGGCTATTCATATCACTACTTATTAAATGAAATAAAAGATGAATGAAATTTGTTATCCTCCACTGCGTGATCTTCATTTTTCAGAAATAAAGTCAGCTAGAAGCATTTGATAACGATAAATCTGGAGCCAAATATATCTCAAAATCCTTAATGTCAAAATTAAGAATTGAATATGCAGTGCACATGATTCATCTCCATAAAATTCTGAAAAATTTAGAAAAACTCAAGTGATATGAGTGCAATGAATTTGAATTGTTTTGCTGATAATGGAAAATTTGGTAATTAAAATTTCCGAAAAAATGACAGTAAGAAAATTGAAGGCTTTTTATCCTATTTTAGTTCATACCCTTATTTATCGTCGACTAGGCAAATTAAATTTATCATTGAAGCTATGATGTTTTTTTTTTATATTAGACCTCACAAGTCTTATGCAGAAAAAGTACTGTTGGCATCACTATTTTTCCATCGCCAATGTGTGGATTAAACTATGATTTTACCCGCAGACGATTTAAAAAACTACAAGGATTTTGATAAGAATTCTAAATTTGAAAAGGTACTTTTGTATTATTGCAACCTATTGGTGACATTATATTAAACGAAGCACATAGTTCTCAATTCAGAGCGTACGACTCATAGGAAATCGAGGTTGCCAAATTGGCAAGTTATTAATAGAGTTGAGATGATTGTTGCGATAATACGTAAGTACGAGTTTGAATTTTCACCGGAATGAATGTTTTTGGAATATTTTCTTCGGAAATCTTTAAAAGGGTAATTGCTTACTTAAAGAGGGTCTAATTAAACCAATGGCAAAGAATATTATTTTCGTGATATGAAAATATTGGTACTTACGTACTATCCCAACAATGCCAACGTTTAAGATAACTCGCCACGATGGCAATCCCGATTTCACATGTGTCGTATTCGCTAAATTGGCAACCATGTGCTTCGTTTCACATAACGTAGCCAGTACGATTGCGATCATACGTAAGTACCAAATTATTCTACTTATTAGATTATTTGTTATTTTTTTCTAGTTGAACCCCCTGATTTATTTGGAGCCAAAGGAAAAACCACGTTTTACCAAATGGCCTACTCACGCTAGTGCAGATGTATAAGGATTGCCAACTTGGTGCTGAAATAAAAAAAAATTGGTTCCAAGTTTTTATCGCCAAATTAGGAGGATTCAATTTGGATTCCCATAGGAAACATTGTCATTTTCATACATTCTAAACATCAGAATAGTTATATTTTTTTGTGATATTCGTCGTCATTACTATATTAATATCAGGCATTGTTTAGCATGCAAACAGAACTTCCATGTTAATTGCATCCAATACATTGCTCAATACATCCATACTCTTGCATCCAATACATTGCATATAAGCCTTCTAATACAGGTTTATCGAATAAAGGCTTGTACTGCAGTCTCTATATAGCTTAACTTTAGCGCTTAAACACAAGTTGAACATCAAATGTGTCTTTAATTTTTACTTTTCCAGACCACTTATGGTTTGAAACTAAAATGTGAACATTTTAAATTAAATATGAAATTCTTATCCAAGCATAGGTGAAACTATCCCATAATCGTAATCCCCAATTCATTTTTAACCTATGTTTTATAAAAACTGGTAAGGTTTAATACAAAGTGCAACTATAAACATGCTTAAACAGTGTTTAGATGTACGTATGTATAATTTGAGAACAGTTTCGTAATTGACAAAAACTGAATTATGTTTTCTTCAGTATAAGACTTAACTTACCGTAATAAACGTAATTTTCACAGTTTGGACACCTAGGGTTCCTCTCATGGGAGGAATTCATGACCTATTATTTCATGTACTAATTACTGAAAACAATTTTAAATTAATTGAAATTTCAAATTTCTGAGTTATTTATTATTGCTGTTGATAAATATGGCTTGCTCGAGAATTTTTTTAGCTGAGTTACCCGTACATCTCTATTAAACGTGATGCATTAATGGCTTGCATATTTATCTCAAATGCTTAAAAGCAATATTAGACTGATTAATCTGACGTCACGATCATGTGAGAGCTACATAAATATAACAAGATAACTTGTTTTTGTTGTTTACGTTTTGACAACATTAACATTGCTGTATTTTCAGTAATAGTCTCAGTTATTACTATTTAAAAAACAAGTAGTATAAAAAAAAAATTTTAAGTCAATTCTTACTTAAATCAACAAAGAAAAATTTTATTTTTTAGCTACTTTTTATTAAATAGTTACAATTAATACAAATATGTATATACATATGATAGAATCATAACATTAAGTGGTAATTAATTTTTATTAATTATCATTAAAGTATCGTATTGTCATTCAAAGTAATCGTGTATATGAGATTTCACTTCAACTGAATGCTTTAAAACGTGAGAAAAAAACCTTTTCAAGTTTTGACACAAGTCGCCAAAAATGATGCCAACGTGGCTGTATTTGGAATTCTTTAAATAATTAATTTTAATCACTTAACTTTTATTAATTATAATTAAATTATTGTATTGTCTTCCAAAATAATCATGTATATTAAATTTCAGCTCAATTGAGCGCTTTAAAATGTATTTTATTAACGATTGAAAATTCCACCAAGATAAATAAATAAACAAACAAATAAATAAATAAATATAGAGAGAGTGTGAGTTAATAGTAGGAATTGAATAAGTTATAGTTTTAAAAATTAAAAAAAACAAGCTTTTCTCGTTAATTGAATTAAAAAGTAAAAAAAAAAGAACAATTCATGTAAACAAACAATTTCAAAGGCGTGTTCTTTAATTCTTTTAAACTATAACTTATTTTCATTTTTTAGTTCGATCTACAATAAAATCGTGTTTTATTTGCTTTTTAAACTATCCTTTACTCATTGATGAATTAATCTTAAATGCGTCCCTTTTTTAGAATCTGGAATACACATGGGAGTTTTCGCTTTAGCGTTGCAACTTAATCTTTTAGTTGCCAAATCTGGAATGACACGCTAAATCTGGAAATGGGATCTAGAATTAGTCTCCAGATCTGGAAATAGGAAATCGTTAATCTTATTGATCCTGATCAGGATAATGAAACAAAATTATTAAATTATTGAATTGTCATCGGTTCTTGACAAGTGTACAAAATTTCTAATTAATCTGATTTTTTAAAATGGGTAAAAATCGAGTTCAAATATTAGGTGAATACAGGTGGTGGATTAGGAATTAGGTGACATACATTTAAAGCTTATAAAAGCGCATTAATAAATGGTACTTACGTAGTATCGCAACAATGCCAAAGTTCAAGATAACTCAGCAAGTTGGCAACCCGGATTTTGCATGTGTCGTACGAGCTGAATTAGCAACCACTTGCTTCGTTTCATACAATATCTCCAATACGCCTTCTAGTACAAAGAAGAAAAAGTTATAAATTGAAATAATCAGGGATTTAATTATACGGGCTCTGAGCAAAACGAAAGAAAAATCAATTAGCAACAACTTCAAAGAGATTAAGAGTATTATGTTACTTGAAAAATCTTGTAAAAAGATGTAAACTTTCAGAAAGTAAAAAATACCAGCAACCATTGTTTAAAGTCACCAAATTTGGAGATTACATTACAGCTTTTAATCATCACAAGAAGGATCAAAGATTTTTTGTCAAAAAGTACATCGTAGGAAAATCTTAAGAATTACTGGTACCAAAGAGTGTGTTTGATTTCATCAAAAATGTCCGAGCTCATCTGTTAAATTCGAATTCCAGACTACTTTTTTTTTTCAAAATACTTCTCTGGTGCTGAACTAAAAGTTAATTAATTTAACAATTGACACGTTTATGATAAAAGGAAGAAAAATAATTTCTTATATTCAGTTTTAAAATACTACAAACAAAACTTATTTACTACATAGCATGAGAATTGAGGATACATTTCATGCTGCTTTTGAAACCGAGGGCAGTCGTGCCCTCGATAGTAACGTTAGGGGTCGTGCGGGGTGACTGAGTCACCTCAATCCTTTTCTTAAAATTATTTTTATTGTACATGATAAAAATCGCAATTCCAGGGATAATTTAACTAAGAGAAATTATACTTATCTAATTGTAAGAACTTTTCAATTTTTCTTTTGAAATTTTAAGAAAAAATCTCAATCAAACTGAACCAAGAAGTTTCAAAATGGGCGTGACTTCAATAAAGGACACAAATCCCCCAGACACTTTCCACTAACATTACAGGAATTTTTTTTTCAGGCAAAACTGTCATATTTTGTTAAAGTTATTGTAGTTTTATTGTCCTTTGATGACCGACAAATAGCTGTTGAACTTTCTCTTGCTTGCGTCTTTTTGACAAAGTGCAGTGTGTCTTGTGGTACACACTTTAGGCTTTATATCTTTTTTGATGGAGTTCTTTAGGTATCATTTCAACTAAAACCTTTCATGTTTATCTCTTTTCTCAAATTTATTTTGGCTATCAGGAATTATGTCCATTATTTCAGAAGGTCCTTCCTTTGATTGATCAGTTTCAACTTCATCTGATAAAGATCACAGATGCCCATTTATTTTTTTATATATATTCTATTCATTTACATTTATAAACCATAAAGAGTCGTACAGCAATAAAAAAAACGTCGTTCACAGGGGGGAAATATTGCTTGTTCATAGAAAATATTTTGGAGCAAATGTGGTCGCTCAGGGAACTTAGTCAAACCAAATACCTCGAGATTGTATAAAAGCGTTTGCTACTCTCAAAAAAAAAAAAAGGAAGATATGTGACATAACATTTTAGTTCCAATCAAGACTGTTATATCGGAGGTCACTGGTAACAAACAAGCACAGTTTTCTCAGAATTAAAGATTTCGTGAACCTGGGGTGACTCTGTGCACCACGTGACCGCTCCCGGTTAAGGTGACTACCTACCTTCGGACCCAATTTTTTTATAAAAACGAATTTTTGAAACAAATTGAGTGTTTTTAGGAAGAAAAATAAAAAAAAAAAACATGTAAATACATAAAAAGTTTTAAATAAATACTGTACTTTTAGGAAAATTGGTTCTTTTCAAGGAAATTTTACTAAATTTTTACTAAAACGGGTAACCCTGTACAAATATTTCTAATACAATTATCATAATTTTCTTTATACACAACATACATATTACGGTGCTCTTCAAAATGACCCAAAAACTAAGAGAAATATTAAAATAGAAAAAAATTACAGACAATTATACATAATAATATGAAAAATTTTGATATTTTTTAAGTTTTTCTTTATAAAAACTACCCTAAATGAAAAATATTTAACCTGCAACAAAACTTATGATCCATTTTATGAAAAATAGTATAATAAACATTCCCACAAAATTTCAAAACGTTATCTGATTTGGTTCTTAACATATCATGTATCTGGTAAAAAGTTTCTTTCGAAAATACAATTTTGAGAAAAACTAATTTAAAGTTTTATCTTTCCGCCCTTTTGCATAGAGTGGTGTTTTTTAAAATCAATATAACTTTATTTCTATTTCGCATAAAGGAAAAAGAAAAACTGTTTTGGAAAGAAAAACGTTCAATCTATAAGATTTTGAATTTTAAAAAAATGCCTTATGTAGACGAAAAACGACATTTTCAAGGTAGGCAGTCACCTTAAAAGGGAACATTATCATAAATCTTATTCTGAATTAAAATTCCAGCATGTGCCTCACATGTATCAGCTTCGAAATTTATAACGAATGAATTAACTACGAATATCGATTCTCCAATTATCGAGACACTTATTAGCAATTTCTACCGTACGATTACGCCTACCATCGTACATTATCATTATTCATTCACTTAAAAGGTGGAACTCGATCGAGCTGTGATGTATATTTATCTGTTTCGAATTATTGTTTGTACCAGTATTGACGATGTATGCTATGTACTTTCTACTTTTAAGAGTCGTAAGTGGGGCCTACATTTGTGTGTGGGCCCAAGGCCTATTTTTACGTAAGGGCCTAGGGCTTTAAGACGTCCCTGCATTTGCGTAAAGAAAAGACGAAAGCCCAAAACAGTACTACAAACATCAACACAATACTGATGAATCAAAATCAACCAATCAATGACGCAAATACACACATATGTCGCTGATGAGAAGGGAGATAGAAGCAATGTTTTCCACCGTTTAGAATCAATCAATAAGTGTAAATGACCGTTTGGCGAACTTTTTTTTGTTTTTCGTATCAGCACATTTTCAATGAGCTAAATTCATGTGAGGTCACAATCACATAACTGCAATCTTTTGTTTCCAGCCAATCAGTTAATACACTTCGCTGCTGCCAACTTTTGTTTTTGAATAAACTTTCTTTTAAAAAGTACATATATTTGTCGACAATGCTAACGCCAACTAAACAAAATGCCCTTAAAATAAGATTTCTATTTTTAATTCTGAAAAACGTTTTGATGAATCTTAATACCTGAGCATTTTTTCACCTAATTATCAAATTCTAAATTTTTTTCTAAATTTTACAAGGAGAAAAACAAGTATAACTCTAATGTCAGTTTTGAATTCAACGAAGAACACGTGTCTACATTTGTCATATGACCGTCAGGAATTAAGTCCATTGGAAAGTTAACGATTTAAAAAGAAATACCTAGGACTTAAATAATTTGATACCTCATCCAGATATAATATGAATGAGTGAAACGGAGAGAGACTGTGATCTTCATTCTTCAAATATACGATAAAAATTTCAAACCACACAAGTGACCATATCCTCCATCGTGGAGGAGATATGGGTATTTTTGTTAAAAACAATAAAATGCATACAAACAAAATATACTTTGTTTCAACAACCTGTCATCAGCAGGGACGTCTTAAGACTTCTTGAGGCCCTGGGCCCTCACGCAAAAGTAAGCCCTGTGGCCATATGCAAAAGTAGGCCCTAGGAAATATTTACAGAAATGTATGCCCCGGCAATGACCCATAAAAGTAAATAGTGCATAGCATTCGTTGTCAAATACTCGTACAAACCCGAAACAAAAAAATATGTATGACTTACAATTTCAGAAACCGGCTCGACCGACTGCCGCCTTTTAACTAAATGAGTAATGATGGTGTATGGAGGTAGGCCTAAGCCAAATGTAGCCAGTTGAAATATCGTCCGATATTACCAGTTTTTCGAAGAATATAACCGGAAATTACATTTGACCATTGAAATTATTAGAATCATGATCTTGTGAAGATTGAGTCGAGAATGAGACGAGGCCCTAGGCCTGGACACAGTTGGCCCAAGCCTTAAGATGTCCCTGGTCATCAGGCAGGTTAGTAAATCTTAACGTCGGAGATAATAGTTTAAGATGGGCTTCATGTGACTATGACGTCGCATGAGTTTTTGAATTAATTGGCTAGAATCACGTGGCTTTCAGAATCATGTGACTATGACGTCACATGAATTGAGCCCATTGAGCCTATTCCAATCTTTAAAATGTTTGTTTATGCCAGATCTACTGGTTATTAATAAAAAAAAATGACATATTATAAAGATCACACATAAATGAAATATAAATGTTCTTTAATTCGAATTACTTTTTAAATTAGTCTAGAATAATTCGTGAAAACTCTCGTCCTCAGGTGACGTTTATCGGCAATGAAAAATCTGCTAAAAAACAATTTTGTTACTAATCTCAATGCAATAAAACTTAAAATATTATTTTAATAAAAGTTTTGGATGATACAAAAAATAGAAGGGAAGTGAAGAGACCAATTTTGTACACAATAGCGTAACCTAGCAACGTACGGTTCACAACGCTTATCGTTCTTCAGCGACAGCTTCTACTTGGCTCATGTGTTATATCTTTTCGCAAAGTGAGAAATAAGTTTATTTTTCCAGTCAGTACAGGTTGCTTTTATTATTTGATTTAAAATTATTGCTACTTAAGTTATTTGACGTGAATTTTTATCATTTTAAAGACGGAAAAATAGTTCAGTAATTATTAAAATTTAAAAGTTTGAATGGACAGACGTGATCTTTTGTTATTACCGCAAATTTGTACTCAATGTTAGATGAAAACATACTTGAAACATTTAGAAAAAATCTGTCTTATAGTTCTCGAATTTTTAAAAAAGAATTTTATTCTTAATTTGAAAGTACATTAAAGAGTTCTATTATTCTAAAGATTTCAGTTTGCTTACATATAAAAAAAAATTTATTCGTTAAAGGTCCTATTTCTGCTTATAAATTGCTGAAATCAGAGCATAACTTTTTAAGACTAATAACTTAAGCCTTTTGGCTATTTTCTGGTACTCAAATTGGGCAGAAGTAGAAGAAATAAACCAAAAACTAGTTTTATTTCGTACAAGAAAAGGAGATAATAATGAGGTTTGTAGGAAAAAATAATAGAAACATATTGGGTGTCTAACAATACTTCTTTAATGCACTTCTTATATTTCTATCATATTTTAGTTAATTGAATTTTATAAATAAATGTTTACGAAAAAAATTCAAAAGATTAATAATTCATTGAAGTTCTCTTTAAAATGACTAAGTTCGGGGCCGTGATTTTGTAAAAGCATTTCAATTGGAAATCATTTTGTATTTAGCAGCAGTTGAATAAGAATATAAATTTCAAATTTTTTCAAGAATTTTATTAAAATTATTTGAATGAATTAAATTATTTAAGTACAATTTTTTAGGCAAAAAATTAAAAAAAGAATGACATACTTTCAAAACATTCTGCATTTATGAAAAAAATGCTTTAATAATAATAATATTTTGCCTATCTGTAGCTAGGATTTCTATATCGAATTTTTACTAAGATTTTTTAAATGTATAATTTAGAAGTGGATTTATTTATATTTAATTATAACAGCGTAGAGAAATTTTAAGAAAAAACACCCGTTATCTCAAAATTGATCATAACTGAAAATAAAGTGAAAATTTCAAAAATCGTAGTGCAACCCTGGTATAGAAGTCTTAGATATTTATAGGCAAAATATTACTGTTATGGAAACGTTTTTCATAAAAGGAGAATGTTTTGAAAATTAGTCATTCTTTTTTCATTTTTTGCCAAAAAATTGCATTTAAATAATTTTTTCTTTTAATAATGTTGTAAAAAAAAATTTACACATGCATATTATAATTCAACTGACAATAAAAATCAAAAATAAATTATTTATTTATAAGCTTTTCAAAATATTAACCCCTTGCCAGTGTCGCCCGAATACAGTTCGGGCAAATACTAAGTGTAGTATTTGTGATGCCAGAACTAACTTCGGGCAGGAGAAAAATTAACTTTTCTATTTTGGGAAGCCCAAACTGAATGCTTTTCTATTTCAGGATACTAAATGCACTATTTTCCTAATAGATGGCAGTGGTGAGACGTAAGACACGATTTAATTGCAAAGAGTGCGGTATGGGCTTGTGTATAGAACCGTGTTTTGGTTTATACCATACTCCGTGGCGTAACGCACACCCCTGCATTGCGGCGGGGGGCCTTGTTACCCATCCGGTATAGTGATTAGTGACGCTGACTGCAGTGCCGTAGGGTCTGGGTTCGAATCCCGGTTGAGACATGGATGTTTGTGTTGTAATCCTTCTCTTCTTTGTGATGTGTGCTTCACGCTTAATTCTATCTAAACTCTTGAGATTGATACTTTGTGCTGCACGGGGTTATTAATGTTCACATTAATAATAAAAAAAAACAACTTTGGAGCCCAAATGTTCTCCGTTACACATTGACCATATTGTAAAAATTTGTAAAATGTATGTATTGAAAATCATATTGTTGTGTATTTATATATTATATTATACTAGTTATATTACATTTAGCTTCAAAATTTTGTTTAGTTTGCTCTTATTGAATAAGATGTGCGTGTAATCCATTACTTGTTGATGTATATGTAAATTTATATAAATATAGTAGTTATTGTATTTAAAATTTTATTTTTGCAATAAAAACCCCTTTTCTAACTTTTATAATAATACAAAGAGCAAAATTAAACAATAAAAAAAATTCCATTTTTGATCCATTTTTCTAAAATATATGTCACAGTTAAGGTGTTAATCCCTTCCAAGCTCATTTTATTTCTGGATTATAGATTTAAAAAAATTCATTTGTTATGCATATTTTCAAATATACATATCTTTTTAAACATAATAGCACCATCGCATACAAAATTTCATAAAAATTAATGTAAAAAAATCTATTTAAATCAATAAGTACCGGTACCAGTAAAGTTGGCTTTCTGTATGGCAGAAATTACTAGACTTTGGAATCAAATCATACTAACTATAAATATAAAGCCTAGAATACCTAGCTTTTATTTTGAATTACAAATTTTATTTACTTATTTTACATTTACATAAATGATTATGAAACTGTTAATCAAAATTTGATAGTATATGATAAATTCGAAAATACGGTACTGCACATAACCCAACATCGCAATCTGGAAAGTAGAATCTTGTTTCTCTTCTTCCCTTTACTGTCTCTCTTTCAGCAGTCAATAATACACTGTCGTGTTGGATTAGTTTTCTTCTCTGTTGAGGGAATGCAGTCAACAAGGTGTCTTGCAAACAAGCATGAAAAGAGGTGCTGAGCACAAGGACGTCCTCTCTATGCAGAAAATACCACCGAGTGGCATTTTTCAATAATTCGAAACCCACAACAGCACATGTGAAATAATTCGGGAAAGACCTATTGCACAGTATAAATTTTCATAGTGCCCGAACTACATGCGGGCTGAGCTAGGATGGCACGTTTCGCCTGCCCGAGCTTAGCTCGGGAAAAGCCGGGAAGGGGTTGGGAATAAAAAGACAAGCAAAGGAAAAGATAAATGGGCACACTCATGATTCGTAATGAATACATTTCAAATTTCCTTAGCATAAAAAGAAAAATAAATGGTTTTATTTCTTTTATATTTAAAACGTTTTCTAGTTGTTATAAATTTGTAATATATTTAGTTTTTAACATATATCTCATTTACATTTCAACATAGAATAACATCCTCAGAATGAAATCAATGAAAAAGACTGGTACTAAGATTAAACAACCAGGGAGCAAAGGCAGTAAGAGTGATGATAAACATCCAAAATCCAAATCCGAGACGGAAACTGTTTCAAAAGATCTCACAGAATTAGAAAAAGAAATGTTTTCTATCAAAATAACGGATCTAGAAGCGAGACTAAACAGGTATTTTAAATAATTTTATCAATTTCTTTTAATACTTCTTTTTTATTTTAAATTTCTGTTCAAATATATATATTTTGCTTATATACAATCGGATCCCGATTTAACGAACCCCTATTTAACGAATTTCATGATTTAACGAATTTTTCTCTTTCCCCGTTTAAGATTAAAGAATTATTTCAGCAGTTGGAAAAAAAATTGTATTGTTATTTTTTTAAAAAAAATTAGAATTTTATTTTTAATGATATTTTTTTATCCGGAACAAAATAGAAGACTTTCCTTGTTCGCACAAATTTCAAAGGGAAAGACTGAAGAACCATTACTGGACTTATAGGTGCAGCTGAGGAATGAGTATAACCTATCCCGTGAATCTTGAATAAAATACGAAATGACTTTCTTATCTCACCCCAATCCAAAACGCAGAAAATATTTTAAGATCCTAACTATTATGATACATTTGTTGACGGACTGCATATCTGTGCTACTGAAGTTCAGGAAATAGTTGATTTGTTTGAGCCAATAAATAGCTATTCTAATGCAGATATCGATAATGAAACTCCTATCAAAGCTGCTACATTTTCTAGTATTTTACAATGTTTGGAAACTGTGAAAGCATACATCTCTTTTATGCGGCAGGATGCACAAGATGCAGTATTTTCTTCTTTGCATAGAGTCGAAAAAGAACTCTATTACAAGTCAAAAACCTCAGATTGTCAAACATCTATTAATCAGGATTTTAAAATTCCATTGTAACAATTCACTATTAGTATTTTTAACTGTTGAATAAAAAGTGTGCATTTTCTAACTACGGATATTTTTTGTCTAGTTGCATTTGTATTTCCAATAGGTAAATGCAAAAAAATTTATATTTTGTTTGGACCCCGATATAATGAATAACCCCGATTTCAAACGAACAAAATGTTCAATCCCGATGTATTCGTTAAATCATCGGAGTTCGACTGCATTTGTTTCTTCTCCCAATTTTGATGAAATGAAGAACTTCTTTTGCATTGATGAGCAAATAGGGACCCATGGGTTACATGTGGCCCTCAGAAAGTTTTTTGCGGGCCCGCCGAGACAGTCAGAAAACCAAACATTTATATATAAAATGTTTTCTATATTTCTATCGACATATATTTGTGAGAAAAGTATTCCTTGCATAAAGATCAGCAAGAATAAATATGGATGCAAGTTGGATGGCAATGACTTGCAGGTTGTGATGAAAATTTCAACGCGTGCAATCTTGCTCGGGATTTCAAAAAAGTTGTAGAAATATGGGATAGGGTACATTCTAAAATTAAATTTGCTTGCAGCTATAGATGATATGAAATTAGCGCAATAAATAAATTGAATAAAACTGACACAATTATATTTAACTTTTGTTTATTGATTTTTATGATATAATTTTTACACCCATTCTGAGGGGCAGTTAACTAATGAATGCAATCATTCTTGAAATGTGAGGCCCTCCGATATCCTTCCCTTTCACAAAGGGGCCTTCGACTTCAACCCAACGCAATTGCCCCCCCCCCCATCCCTGCCTTATATATAATATTTTAGTACAACATTACTCATAATAAAATTTATGCAATCAGTTAGAAAATGAATAAGTATAAAGAGAAAAAAATTGATGTTAAATAACACATATACCAATTAATTCAAAATAAGTGTGACCAAATTTAAAAGCATATAACTATTTATGATGATTTTTTATCGTTTCACTACTGGTTTTATTTAAATTACCAATCTAACCATTTTTATTAGTGGGAGTAAATTACAGTACTGAAATGGGATCTTTTCAAACCTGGAACGCGAAATTTTATAGCTTTTGAAGGATGGTTGCTCAAATTCTGTTAATAATAAAGCATTTAAAACTCAAAAAAGACATTTTTCTATTGTATTACTGTATAAACTTAAAAAAGAAATAAAGTTTGGCTCGCAATCAAAAGCTCCAGGGAAAAAATGTGAGTGGAAGGAAGTCCTTAATGGAAGAGAAAAAAAGAAGTTGAAAAGAGTTATCTGTAAAAAATTCTTTGCCTCAAAAACCTATGGCAAAGAAACTATATATATAGCAATCGACAATTTATCGTCAGATGAAAATCGGCTATAAAAAAGTAAATTTTCAAGTCTGTCATCAAATGTCTGTTAAGAACGTAGAAAAATGAATAAAACGTTCTTGGGGGGCCTCTGTATTTAATGTTACGCAAAGGTAGATACAAAGCATGGATAATTTCTGATGAAGCACAGTTTCATCTGCATTCACAACTGGCAAAACGAAGATTCAGTATATTTCAGGCAAAAAACGTCGCAAAGACGCAGCTGTTTTGAAAAATGTAAGTTGGCCGTCAGGTGTTATGGTTTGGACGGAAAACCATTTTTTTGTAGAACCAAACTTATCAGAAATTAAATACTATCAGAACAAAGTTTTGACACACTTGATCAAAAAAAATTATAAAATAAACGTCTTTACCCTCAAGGAAACTGTTTTTCACCAAGATTTTGCACTAATTAAATCAAACTATAAAATGGTTGAAAGATTAAAAAATAAATTTTCTGCCTCCTAAGAAATGACTGTCACTATTCCCTCTCTGTGTTCCTTGCGATTATTTTTTATGGGGATACATAAAAAAAAACCAATTAAATAGACGTAAAGTAAGAGCATTTCAAAAAAGGGCTTCAAAAAGCAATTTAAAAAAGGAAGTTGGAAAAATACCCCCAAAATGATCGAAAAAACTCTTTTAGTTTTGATGAAACGTTTACGAAGCGTTGTGTTAGAGGAAACCACATTGAAAATTCCATGTAAATAGCTAAATTCAATAAAAATTTATGATTCTCTGAAATTGGTGCCACTATTTATGAATCAACTGGTAAGTAATGAAAATCAGTTGTATTTGTATTACAGTTGCTACTTTCTTCTGTATTGCTGCCGTCGCTATCAAGTAAATGCATAACTGATTCCCTAAATTGATGCATCCTCATCTTTCACCTCTCATTTCACCATATAGTTTTTTTCCCAGCGATGATTACACGTCTGTGTGAAACTAGATGCGCACAGTTGGCCTTGGCCCTCATAGGCTGTTGCGCTACTGAGTTTAGTTTAGAATAACACATATATACTACTAGACATAATTTCTAAAGATTGTGACTGATCTTTACGCGATCTTCACACTAATCGTCTTGTGGAATCTTTGGGCTAACATTCGAGTTTAATTCAAAACCATCCCTCTCAAGAAGAAACCTTGATACGTAGATTAGTTCGACTATATACAGTCAGAATTTTGTAATTGTAGAAAGAAGGAACTGAAAAGCTGTTACATTCGCCACGCAGGTGAAATATAATAAAGATGATTTTCGCAGCTTAAGATTAAGAGCGGTGTTTGCCACTATATTAAATTAGTGGATTGGGGATTTGTAATCAACAATAGATTAGGTTAAGCTAAATTGGTTACTTGCGCTTGTTGGCTTAATGTTTTTTGGCTTTCTCCCTAACACTCCTAGGACATTCACTTAAAAGTTAAACTGTTGTTGATTAGTGTGCTTGAGTAAAATAAATAATTGTTATAATGGAAGAGAGAGTTTCTGCTTCTTCTTTTACTCCTCCCACACTTTGTGATACTGCCCCCCTATGGTGACCGTATCTTTGATTGTCAGCGTGAGCTAGAGGTGTAGGATTTGCAAAAGGAATAGACATTTTTGATTCTTAATATGACTTTATTAAGAATAGAATTTAAATGTCTAACAATTTAGATAATATTAATTAAGCGAGAATCTATAATGAACAAATACACGGTAATAGTTAAACCGAATCGCGTAATTTAGACCACTTTCTTCAAGTTATAATTATTTAATCCGCCTACTCTCACTTCTAATAATATTACAAGTCCTAATATCAAATAATCATTCCTACCTTAATCCAAATTTAGATTAAATCTTATGAAGAAACGTCTGGGCGCGCATGCAATGGTATGCACCTTGATTCAATGGCTTATTTTCCAGGTAACTTCACGATTGGCTGTCACTTCACACTTGTGTCTTTCACACATACCATTCCCCAAAATTGCCATTTCACTTACTGAAACTTCTGTTATTTAAAAGCTATCTTATCTGCATTTCTTTTTCACATTTCGCTTCTTGGGCTTTGGTTGGAAAAGAGTTGCCATTAATCTTGGCCTCCAAAGAACCCAGAGGTTATGTTAAAGAAAAGACGCGTGGGCCCGTCACAACTCTCAGGTAGACAAGACGGTGAGGGAGCAAATTCAGGGGTAAGTCACACAAGATGTGTTCTGGAATCAGTAGAGTGGTTGGAACCGTCTAGAGCGGTCATGGTCACGGACTCGTGGCTGCTGTTGCCTAGTCCTGATGTTACAGAAGACTCGAAGGGCTGCGGTAGCCCAGTGGTTAAGGTATTGGACGATGGCAGGCATGTCATGAGTTCGATCCCAGTACCACTAAAGACCCGCCGTTTAGGGCAGTGATGCACGTTAAATCTGTCGAGAGCTGAAACGTCCTCCCGTTGGTGGGGTGTGGTAGTTAGGAGAGAGGGGTGGCAGCTCAGGTGTCGTCCACGTCACTTGACCATGGTTCAAAATTACGTGGTCCATCGCCATATTTAAATAAACTTTAAATATGGGATGAGTCTAATATTGAATTTTTAGAGATAAACACAAAATATAGCTACACATTTAAGTTACTCTTACTTGACTATTTATTTTTAAAGGAATACGTTGATTTTTTTTTTTTATATCAATTTGTAATAGTTACTGATTTCTTTCCTCTTTTTGTAGAAAACAACAGTTGTGTGCCTTCATGGAGGAAGAAAAAAATTTCTTTGAAGCAGAGTATGAAAGTAAGAAAGTATTAAAAAAAGAAAGTATGCAATTTCTAAATCAAGCATATCAAGACTTTCATCTTGAGCTGTTATTACTAAAAGATGAACTGAGCGGGATGGAAGACATGGCTTTAGAGAGAACTTTAAAAAGTACAGAGATAGAACAAATTTCTAAAAAGATAGAAGAGCTGAAAGAAATGGAACAAAAATTAGGTAAATCAATGTTTTCTGTTTTGTATCATTCTTGAAAAAAAATTCAAGATATTTTTTTTTCTAAAATTCTTCTTTTTTTTCCAAAAAAATTTCATATGATACAATAGTAAACTTCTAATATAAAAAAAATATTCTTCAATAATAGTTGATTTTTTTTAAGAAATAAAGATACAATAAAATTAAATAATATTTTAGAAAAATATTAGAAAACCCATGTTTCATCTCCAGTAACGATTCGACTCAACACGTCATCCCCTTCTTCCTCGTAACGAATCAAGAAGTATAATGAAATGGCAAACCTCTTTTTTTTGTGTTCCGCTGTGAGTATAGTCTGGGTACCCACAGAGAACACAATTTCTTAAAGTTGAGGTCTTCAGTCACAATTTTATACACCACCGACCGAGAAACGTCGGAAAAATTCTAATGAAAGAGTGGTGATCATGAATCTCCTGCTCTCACGAATTTTTGTTTCAACTGCTTGCATCAAATCATCAGTGATTACAGAGGGCCGGCCTGAGGGTTCTTCGTCATGGACGATGGTTCCCCATCTTTAAACTTCCTCATCCATTTTCGAGCTTTGCTGTCACCCATTGCTTCTGTGCCATACACTTCTGTTACCTGGTGATGAATGTCTGCAGCCGACATGTTTCTCGCAGTCAAAAAATGAATAACAGACGAATCTCTCACATGGAGGGCATTCAATCACCTGAAACATTTTAAAGACGCACTGTAAAGCTTACACGACAGCTAGTGAGCTGGAAATGGCGCGAGTGTGTTCGCAAAGGCAGTGACGCAGAGATTCGTTGCAGCGTACGCACGAACTAGGAAACTCCGCGCCGACGGACCTTACTTAAAAAATAGCCCTCGTATATCATTGACCAATTCCGTCAAACCAAAATAATGTCGCCAAATGACACGTTATACAGCCAATAAAGGAAACTTTTACCACTCACGTACTAATTCAGTAATAATGTCGATGACATCATTTGGCAACGTTTTTTTTTTTTTTTTGTTTGCTGAAAAACGGGTTGATGGTATAATACGTAAGTACCGGATTTTTTTAACTTAGGATTATCAATAAAAAATATATATATTGTTCTTTTGCTAGCATGTTTGTTTTTTTACTTCGGTAACTAAAAGGATTTTTGCAATTTAAACTAGCCTTTTCAAGTATTTCTCCGCTTTGACGGCGCAAACAATAAAAAGTCCCCAAAAATGATACAACCGACGCCAAATGGAATATTGCCGCTGTTTACCTTTTACCACCTCATTTTCAAAACAAAATTCTCAGTTACTTCTTATCAGTAACATCTTTTTCATAATACATAAAAAATAGATGAAAAACCAATGAGAACTAACATTTATGACATCTTTTATACATGGTGTGTATTGTCGCCAATAAAACCTGCTCAGCGAGATTTGCGCCGGCGAAACGAAAAACTACCCATTTTCATTTTAATGCACTTATACCACTTAATATATAACCCAAGAAATCAATTCACTTCCATTTTCCTTTGGTGCATTGGGAAAATCATGTACCCTCCAGTGGATCCCTGCCCATGATGACATCGAAGGGAACGAGATGGCCGATTTCCTTGACAATGAAGCCAGAACACATGAATCTCTAACTTCATCTACTACGGTCTTTGATGCCAACGCACAGTAGCAAAACAAAAGCTCTGCCTATAACCCCAAGAACAAAGTTATCGCTGCCAGAATTAAATTATAGCCGAGAAATTACGTCAACAATAACTAGACAGACTAAGGACAAAGCATTTTAAGGGCATGAAGATTCTGCCTGATGGTTCAAGATCATATGTGGAATGCATGCACGCAACTGGATCCCTAACACCTTTTCAACTGTCCTTCCATTGTTGGTGCACTTTTTAAAATAGACAATGACTGTAGCATGGACATTCTTTACTCGGATCGTGCCATGGATGTTGACACGGCAGTGATTCACGCCTTTGGCAATATCTGACTATATCCTTATGTTTTATTATTATTATTATTAAAACCCCTGCACTTTGTCATACACGACAACAACAACAACATATTTAATTGCTCGACTTTTCTTTTAACTATAAACATTTTATCTTTAGAATAAAAATAAACATATCAATGTGAAAAAAATAAATATTTAGACTGAAGATAAAATCATTTGTTCATTACATTTAAATATAAAGCGATAGCCTTTAGGTACGTATTATCGCAACAATCGCCAACGTTTAAGGTAACTCGTCAAGTTGGCAACCCCAATTTCGTACGTGGCGTGTGCGCTGTCATTCATGTGTTTTATTTCATATAATGTCGCCAATTGATTGCGATAATGCGTAAGTACCCGTCTTTATTTCAGAAAAGAAATTGTATGAGGCAGAAAAAAATGTTGACGATATTTCAAATTTGGTTTCCAAACTTGAGGATTTGCAAGAACAAATCAGCAAAAAGAATGAACATTTTGAAATACAGATTTCAGATTTAAATGCAGATTTCAAATCATTTATTGAAAGGTAAAGTAGTTTCATATTATTTTGCAATTTTCTCGTGTTCTTTATATTAATTATGCAATTTAAAAATTTTCTACTTCTTAAATTTAATTATTTTTATTTAATCAAGAAATCAAAGAAAGACTCTTATCAAAGAAATTACTCTTAACAATAGAAAAATTTTTAACTAAATACAATTTCTTAAAAACGGTAAAACATGGGAGAGTTTTTGGTACTTAAGATTTTTTCCTTCGACCAATTACGCCAAATCAAAAGACTGCCAAATGCCGCCATTGCTTTTATTGCGCCGGAAAACGCACCGTTTGGCGACATCTTTTGATTTGAAGATATTGGCTGACGGTATAATACGTAAGTACCAAATTTTTATTTAAACAAAAAAATTTGAAGTAAAGTTTCAATTTGTGACCATTTAATTGGTTTTTAACATTTGAAAAAAAAAATTAAATTTGTTTAAAAATTAAATGAAATAAATTTTGTAATTTAAATTCACATTACCAATGGGCTCAATTCACAAAGGTCACATAATAATGGCAATCACGTGTACTCCATTGAATTCAAAATTTGTATTTGTTGTTCTGTTTGTAAAATTTAGATAAAATTTCAAATTTCATAAGTGGATAAAGATGCTCAAATGCAATAAAAACAAAATTCATCAAAAAGATTTCAAAATTTTTAAAACACTTTATTTTATTCGTGTACTTTTAAATAAGTATGTTTTGCGAATTTATATACGTTAATATTGTTGACAAATATGTGCTTTTCAAAAGAAAGTTTCTGCAAAGAGCAAAAGTTGGCAACAACGAAGAGCACGAACTGATTAGCTCTGGAAACACATGATTGTATTTATCCTACACTATCTGGCCAAAAGTATCCAGACACCCAGTGGTATGGACTTAGAGCATATTACATTAGAGAGCTTTATTCGTCCTGAGGCACATATTATGATGTTGGTCCCCCTTTAGCATGGATGACAGCCTGCACACGTTTGGGAAGACTTTCCACCAATTTTTGATAGGTGACCATAGGAATAACCTTACAGGCGTTCATCACAGCTGAAATGAGTGCTTGCTGTGAGGATGGTCGATTTGGCTAGCTACGTAATCTGCGCTCTAATTCGTCACAAAGGTGTTCTATGGGATTTAGATCGGAGCTCTGAGAAGGCCAGTCCAGTTTTTGAACACCCATTTCGTCAAACCACGTCTGTACAAGACTCGATGTGTGAATGGAGCAGTTATCCTGCAGGAAGAGAAATGGTCCTTCCCCGAAATATTGCCATAGAGTTGGGAGTGCAGCATTATCCAGAATGTCCACATACATCTCAGAGTTCATATTTCCAATCACAGGAACTAACGGACCCAGGCCAAACCACGAGAAACACCCCCACACCATTATGCTTCCACCACCAAACTTAACAGTCGGCACAATGCAGTCACTGAAGAAACGTTCGCCGGGCATCCGCCAAACCCAGACGCGTCCATCCGACTGCCGGACTGTAAAGCGAGATTCATCACTCCAAAGAACAGTTTTCCACATGTCCACAGTTCAATGACGGTGAGCTCTACATCATTGAAATCGATGCTTCGCATTCTGTGGAGTGATGTTTGGCTTGCGAGCGGCTGCACGACCATGCAATCCCACGTTTTTTAACTCTCGACGGACAGTCCTGCTGCTAACATTAATTCCTGATGAATTTTGGAATTCCCGAGAAATTTCCGCCAACGAGGACTTGCGATTTTGTTTCACTACCCTTTTTAGAGTTCTGCGGCTGCGTTCACCAAGTATTTTCGGCCTACCGGTTCGTTTTTCTGCCATTTCACTGCCTCGACGTTTCCACTTCACAATTACATCACTCATATTAGATTTAGGCTTCTGTAGAATGTCCGCAATCTCATGAACTGATTTCCCACTATACTGCCACGATCAAACTCACTCAGCTCCTTTGACTTGCTCATTGCCTCACAAACGCATAAATACAATCTGACAAACCACTACCAACACTTTTATAGCTTTCAATTTCGTATCAAATTGCGTCACTCGCCAGAAACACTTTTTTAAGAGGTGTCCGGATACTTTTGGCCAGATAGTGTATGTTTATGAAGTCACATGAATTTATCCCATTAGCTATCTAATGAATTCTGTTTTCACTGAAGTAAAATTTTACAGTTACTACAGAATCATTTTTCATTCAATTCCTACAACACACACACTATTAGCTCACACTCTCTATATATTTATTTATCTTCGTGGAATTTTCAATCGTTAATGAAATACATTTTAAAGCTCTCAATTAAGTTGAAATTTTATATACACGATTATTTTGGATGACAATACAGTATAATTTAATTATAATTGATAAAAATTGTTGAATTGAAAATTGATAAATAATTGTCGCCTTTTTGGCGACTTGTGTCAAAACATGAAAAGGTTTTTTCTCACATTTTAAAGCGCTCGTTTGAGCTGTAATTTTCTATACACTATCGTTTTGTGTAAAAATACGATAATTTAATTAAAATTAATTGACTGAAACTAATTATTTAAAGAATTCAAGATACAGCCACATTGGTTTCATTTTTAGCGACTTGGGTCAACACTTTAAAATATTTTTTTTCTAACTTTTTAAAGCATTCAGTTGAAATGAAAATGTTATATACACGATTGTTTTGGATGACAATACGATACTTTAATGATTATTAATAAAAGTTAATAACCACTTAATGTTGTGATTCTATCATATGTATATACATATTTATATTAATTGTAACTATTTAATAAAAAGTAACTAAAATAAAATTTTTCTTTGTTGATCTAAGCAGGAATTGACTTAAAAATTTTTTTTTACATTACTTGTTAAATTTATTAATATATTTTTTGAATAAATGTTAGCTCTATAAATGCTTTTTAAACACAAACATTTAACATTTTAATCAATATGTATGAAAAACCTTTAGATGCGCTATTTTCTTCACATTCTTAAATTTTTATTTTGGAGCAGCATTCTCTCACACATACACAATCAATTTTTTTTTTATAGCTTTAAATCATTAAAAAGTGTAATGTACCTAAATATTTATGTTTAACAATTCATTTACGTGTTATATGAAATTATTGCATAACGCATATATATATATATACTTTTTTACAGTCTTAAAGAACAATTAAATACATTAATTGAAGGACTTATCAAAGACAAATCGCTAAAGCTGCACTTGCTGCCTTTGCCTTATCAAGCCCTATTTGAAAGTGGAATGTTAGGAAGTATCTGGTTTGAATCTGTTTTAGGAACTTGTGAAAACCTCATTCAACAAAATACTGAAACGAGTAATAATCTTCTACAAATCAAACAAGCCAGTAATAAAGCCAAGGAAGCTTCTCAGAATGCTATATCTAGCATCATATTCACAAACGAGGTAATTATTAAGCCTATTTTATAAAAAAAAGTTTTTAATTTAACTAACAGAATTTACTATCATTTATATATAACTGCCACACACACACAAATCGCTTTAAAATAATTTCATATTTCTTTAATATATTTTATTATATTTAACTAATGTTTTATTCTTCATAGTGGTAAACTTTATTTGGAGAGTGAGATTTATGGACAATATTAGATTTCACAGCAACCTGTAAGTACGAAACATCAAGTTTTCACGATGAATTTTTCATCCAATATTGTAACATTCAGAATTATATATGAAGGGCTGTTCCTTTTTCCCTTACCTCTGAATCGAGCGGATATACAGCCAAATGAAAAATGGGAGTATTTTATCAAGCTGCATATCAAATAGGTGATAATAAAAGATGTTAAATCCCAAATCCATGATAGTATAAAACTAAAACGCTGGGAAATCGAAGATCTGCTGGCTATTCCCAGCAATCCTCGTAGGGAGGCAGTTGCTCCGTTCCGGTTCCTGACTAGACACAACTTCTTGGCAGAGCATCTCCGTCGTATATCGGAATTATTTTTAAGTCCTAGATGTTCTCTATGAGTGATTTGGCAGATCAATTGGATAGGGACTACCTTCATCGTTGTACAGCACTCCATTCGAACTCGGAAACGGTTTTTTATTGATGAGCTGGATAACTTTTAACGCAATAACTTCTTCAGTTAATTCCTTTTTTTTATGTATGTTAGAGTCTTAGGTATTTTACCAGCTTTGTACTTTTTTCCGCTTGTATATCTGCCTTGCTACTGGAAATAAAAAGGGGAGAGAACGCTCAGTAACAACTCACCTCTCTATAACCATAATCTCTGCTACTACCGGCGCCAACTCACCAATCTGAGCTTAACTAAAGACACATTAACATTCATGATCCAATCAGAAATGAGTTACGTAGCTATAAAAGTAAAAAGGATTAAGTTAAAACTTTTGCTACTTCCGTAAGTCTGTAGGAGACTGAAAAACTATAAGAGCGAGAAGCAAATAAATGCATGATCTTATGTCCTCCCGAAACAGCTACACATTGTCATAAGATGTATTCATGTTGCTCCAAAGTTCTTTGACAGGGAGTTACAAACAAAAATATCTTTTTTCTCTTAAAACTATCCTAAACAATAGACAACATGGATATATATCACATCTGCCATACAATGCTTCGTCTAACCCCTCAAAACTACAAATGCCGGGATTTTATCATCGCGATAGTTTCTGTACCAGAGATCAAAAGTTTGTCAAATGCGGAGGCATTCTTTACACATCGATAGGGGGAAATTTACAAAGCCCTTTCAAAATGTGCACTGTGCTCCTGCCCCATCCACCAGTTGCCAAAAAAACTTTCCTAACCTGCCAATGCCTTCTACACCAATTAAGTATGGAAGCAATGAAAAACCTTACAGAAAAACAAATTCCCGTCAGCCAAAGCGAAAATACCACACCTCCCCAGAGGTCTTCTACAGTGAATATTCGTATATAATACTTAAAAAATAGTTCCTTCCGAAATAAAGTAAACAATTCTTTGTCTAGGAAAATCGAAACAGAATTTAAGAAAGTGTTCGAAGCCCATCAACATGCATAGGATGGCTAGAAATATACACTATTTAAATAGCCTTGAGCCATGCCTAACAAAGTGGAGGGTTGCCATTAATGGAGAGAAAAACTAAAAAAAAAAAAAACATTTCAAAAAGGGGATCCAATTTAAATAAATCGGATATCCCAATATTTCATGTGACGGAATAATAAACAAAGTTAGGTAGTTAAGGTTCGTCAAAACTTATTTTTAGATATCATATTAACCATCTGATTGAAAATCTTTACAAAAAATCATCTAAGCATCTCCAATAGCTGTAATATTTCTCCAAACTTCCAAAAATAATGTCCTGCTAAACAAGCAAGTTCTTCAACTAGTCCTTACTGATATAACCTCTACCTGGGGTCCGGCAGCTATCAGCCATAAAAAGAAGATTCAAATATCTAAAGATAAAGTTCCTACAATTATTTTAAACATCGTACGCTAAGCTAAGACAAAGTTCTCCCCTCTGATCTGAAAATCGAACCAAAAGAATATTTATATATAATTCAAAAGCTACTTTCAGAAATGTCTTCTTATCAAAACATATATTCTAACTCCACCATTCAAGCTGAAACCTCTTTCATTCAAAACACAGGAATATATAAGAACATTTATGCAACAACTAAATGTCTCCTACCTTCAAAGCCGTCATAGCACTAATAGAAACGCATCCTCAAAAAGTTCAGTTGTTTGTCCCTTAATTCTTGTTAATTTCGTTCATTATTTTTTTCCTCCTCGCGATTTTCTGGTCTTGATAGTGTCGAAGTGTCAAAGGTCAAACACTTGATTGCATTTCCTTCTCTTCCTCAGATTCTTCGGTTCCGAGTAGCTCCTTCCGTTCATTCCACCACAGTTTAGGCTTATTTCCAAACTTCTCAACAGATTCAAAGCAGCTTCTCCATTGTACCATTAAATTTCTTTGAGTGCTCTCTCTTAACTTAGCAACGAGAGATTTTCAGAACAGGCTAGGAGATCAAAGCCTCCAGACCAAGGAGGACTTTCAATACAGCATTCAAATCAATTTCACATCACTAGTGACAACAATCTTCTAAAAGAGAGGAAATCAGAGAGCTTGTCCACCATCGTGACAAACACCTAAATCTTTTTATGACGAAAAGTAACCCCTAGAGTGAAGATAACTTTTGGTATTAAGTTTATTTTTTTCATTACTCCTCTTATAATACTGCCGCGCGCGATCGGAGGTTGAAAATTTTTTTCTTCAATAGGTTTTATATATCATACCTATTTTTCTGGAAAGAATATGATATACAGGTTTAGGACAAAATAATAGCATCACCTGTAAAAAAAATAAAATTCTTTTATTAGTGAAGAATTGGGCCACCTTTGGACAGAAAGACAGCTTTAATTTGACGTGGGATTCCCAAATAATGGTCATGGACTAAGTTCATTGGAATTTGCACTACCTCCACGTGCAGGGCAGTCTAGTCCAAATAGTGTACGTGAAGGAGGAAACCGAGCACGAACTTTGTTCTCTAAAAATCCCCATAAACACTCAATGATGTTCAAATCAGATGATTATGGACACTACTATAGATGTTCCACTTCATCATCAAGCTCATGTAATCATGTTTGAATACAGCAAAACGTATGAATGTGTCATCTTAGAACACAGGACGTTCTCCCGGAAAGAGTCTGAGGTATAAGGTGAAGTTGATCTGCGAGAATTCTTCGGTAATGGTCGATTGTGATCATCTCCCTCAATAATGAGAGGTCTCTCTCTCAATCCATGGGAAGATATTGCTCCCCACACCATCAAAGAACCTCTTCCATGCTTCAAGGTTGGAACAGACAGTCAACATGAAATGCTTCTGACGGTGTTTGCCAGACGAACACACGTCCGGGGGTCTGGAATAATGTAAATAAGGATTCATCAGACCAGATGACTTGTTCCCATTGTAATTGTGTCTAGTTTAGTTGGTCTCGGCACCACTGTAGTCTCTTTATAGTATTCCACGCCGAAACTAATGGTTTTGGAATAGATTTTATGGATACGGGGTTCTGAATGTGGGTATTCATCTGACATTATCTGTGGCAGTGTAGTCTTGCGTTTTGGGGCAACTATCCTCTTCAACACGTCTCTCATAGCTTTTCAACTTCCTCTTTTGCTTATTGTTGTGCTTCACAAAAGATACCTTACCCAGGTTTGTATAGGCTGATATAACCTTTGACACAGTGGTCGTTGAAACACCTACAAGGTTGGCTGTTCTGGACATAGGACACTCCAGCGAGGCGAACTCCAACTATCATTCCTCTTTTTACGTCAGAGAGGTCGAACATTATCACACTAAGCTAAGAACAGAATTTTACCATGCAACTCTCACACTGCCAAATGTTTGACTAATACCTTCTCTTTCGCTGCCACTGGTTGGCACACTTTGCCACAAGTGGCGGCCTTTTATTGGACGGTCGAAGGGCTACTCATTTTTAAATGGGTGCTCTTATTATTTTGTCCTATACCTGCATACAGTAAAACCTCGACTTGTGCGATTTTCAAATCTCGTCAATTCGTCTTTAAAAAAAAACCCTCTAAAACTCAGTGCCAGAGCCTGATGTAATTGGTAATTTGATTGAAGAACTCGATTTTGCCGGGCAAATAAATTTAGAAGTGGATAGTGTGTGTGATGACGTTCAAGAACTGCTGAATTCCCATAATCAGGAGCTGACAATTGATGAGCTCATAAAAATGCATGAGCAAGACATTGAGGAGAACTTGAGTCTTTAGACCCAGTTCAATCAGAAGATAATGACGGTTACGAATTTGACAGAAGACTTCAGTTTGATTGAAAGAGATTACAAGCTTTAGAAAAAACATACTCTAAGAGTAAGTTTTCAACTAAACAAGGAATAAAAAAACTATTAGCATGCTATGAGCAAATTTTACCGGAGAAAAAAAAAATCTTTGAGCTGGCAAAATATCTGTTAGATCTTATGAAACTTTCTACATCAAAATAACTTCGGTTTGCGATTTTGCACGTGTGTTATCTAAGGTTTCATTAAACATCTTTTTTCTAAATTTTTATTTTCTTTCGTCTTCGGCTTAAATAAAAATAATTTATATGCACAATTATACTCTGACTAAAGCGGTTATCCCTCAGTCCCACCCATCACAGTAAAAATACAGTAATACTCCAGTTCGGGGTATTACTGTATATATATACCATAAGTAATGTTTACATTTTTTTAAAAAAATAGCAGCACAAAAATTTGTTCTAAAGAAATTTTCATCAAAAGTAAATTATTTCTGGGTATTTTTTGAAAAATAATCATTTTTCATTTTTGTACATAAATCATAGTTACAAAAAGTAAGAAAATGTATTATGAAACAATATCTTTTAAATAGCAAACAGAATTGTATGATCAATCGATTTTGTCTTATTCAATTCAAAATATTTCATTTAACTACAAAAGTAAATCACAAATAATTAAACTCAAAAATAATGAAATATACTGTTAACTACAAATAAAATTTTTCAAATATTTTTACAGGCTAAAGAACTGATCAGTCATTTAAGTGCAGAATTAAATTTCTCAAAAGACCAAGAATATATTTATTCAAATTTGCTTCAGAAATATAAATCCCAAATGAAGTATATAATTCAACTGAATAATAAGGTAAGGTATTTATACTCTTTATAAGAGCATTTCTTCTTGTTATACACATTTCCTTATTCATTAATCATTCATTGTTTGATCTAAAATTGTACATAAAAGAATTCAATTCATGTCCTATGGTAAAAAACTTCCAGAAAAAAAAATCGCCATTACATGAATATGCATAATGTACATACATATACTCTTAATATAAAAAAAAAAATCAATGAAATTGAAAAAATGAGCACTGGAACAGTATTTTAAAACTTAATTTTTTTTTAAACCAGAAATAATTAAACTTCTAAATGAAGAAATTAATCTCATTTACATTCATCTAGAAATTAAGAAAAAAAAGTTTTAATAGTATGAATTAGAAATTATATTACACAGATGGAATTTAAGTTAATCATATCTCATGTTTCCTGCAACGCCGCGTTCTTTTTAATAACTATATTATAATTTTCATACTTTGAATTTCTTTTCCACCAGAATTTGGCTTTGAAACAGGATACAACACATTTAGCAAATCGGATAGAATCTCTAGAAAAAGAAATAAAGCAAAAAGAAATCTTTGAAGATGACTTTGAAGAAAATTATCGCTTCTTGAAGATTATAATGAAAGTTAAAGATGTTATTATTAAAGAACTATAATATGGATGAAAAAGCAAAATGTTATGTTTTTCATAATTATAAACAATTAATATTTTTATATTGAACATTTGACAGATGTTTCTTGTATATATATTTTTTTAAAAATATGTGTGAAATAATATCATGCAATTTCATAGTTTTTTTCATTGTAAAATTTCAAATTCTATCACATTTTATGACTTTAAATCTGTCTCTGAAAAAGCTTTTTTTTTCAACAATAAATGTTTAAACATGCACAGAAAAAAATTACATAAATAAATTTTGGTAGTATCTATTTTAATATGAAAATGTATTCTGATACACGTATTTAAGTATATTTTAAATTTTACTCCGAACTTCTAAATGAATATCCCTAATATTCATAAGTATAAACATTTTCAATAATGGGGAAATAATTGAATAAATTATTTGTAGAAAAAAATTTAATGAACCTTATTTGCTGTCATAAACAAAGCTTTTTAATCACAAATTACTGCATCTACATAATGCAACAATTCACTCATATAATTCACATGATAAAATGTTAAAGGCATACAAGTATTCTTATTAATATGTCTAAAATATTTTTTCCTTCAATTCGTAATAATTTGTTTAATTTTTCATTTTTGTTTCAGGATCTTTATGCAAACTATATTCATTTAAAGTCAAATTCAATGCAGAAACACATTTTCATAT